>LR548914.1:0-61106 GCA_900536415.3 Caenorhabditis sp. 38 MB-2015
AAAAAAAAAATGAGAACCCTTGTTTTTCTGGGACCCTAACAGTCATAATTTTCCGTTTTCCGAGAAATATTTTTTGGCACTGCTCTGATAAAAATGTAATATTCCCACGTGTAGAAAGCCGAGCTAAATTTTTAGAGATTTTCAATGATTGTCAAACTTCAAACATTTATAATACCTTTTTTAAAATTCCTCAATTTTATCTAAATTCCTCTTTTGTTTTTCAAAATCCCTAGATTTTATGTAAACCCTTGTTTTTCTAAACTCATTTTTTTTCTTCAGATTCCCGGTTTTTTTCTAAACCCCTTTTTTTCTCTAAACCCCTTTTTTTATTCCCTAATTTTTATCTAAACCCCTCTTTTTCCAGATTCCCGCTTTTTTTGTAAACCATTTTTTTCCTCTTCAGATTCTCGCTTTTTTTTTCGAGACCCTTCTTTTTTCAGATTTCCCATTTTTTCTCTAAATCCATTTTTTTAATCCCTCAAACTTATCTAAACCCCTCTTTTTTTTCAGATTCCCTCTGTTTATTCTAAATCCTTCTTTTTTTTCAGATTCCCTCTGTTTATTCTAAATCCCTCTTTTTTTCAGATTCCTTCTTTTCCCGTACATAGCCCAAAAATCCTCTTTTCAGTCAACGTAACAAAGGGATCAATCGGAAGCTCTTTTGAGGTCTACACAGCTTTATCATATTTGCAAAAAGGAAAAAGACACACCTCGAACGATTCTTTGCTATCAAATTCCTTTGTCTCGATTTCAAATCTTCCATCGTATTTATGATCTTTTCTCAAATGATCACACAGTTCTTCACGAGTAGAAACTTTTTGAGTGCACGAATCTAGAGCGCAGATGAGTCTCGTTGGATCTTTCTTATTTTCGTATTTTTTAGTGCATGGACCAACAACCTCTAGTTTATCTCTCTCTTTCTCTTCTTGTTTCAAGTTCTAAAGTTTTTCGTTCATTATTTGTTTTTTGTTTGCTTGACTTTACCAATTTCAATGTGATCTTTTCAGAGGGATGTTTACTGTTGATGTGTGACAAAATGCCACTTTTTGATCCACATGACACGGGACAATCTTCAGCTGGACACGGCCAAATGGAACCACTACCTTCCACCCGTTTCATAGCTTTCATATTTTTCTTGGCCTCTGCAATTTTTTCATCGGTGTAGTGATGGACCAACGCCAGATGTCGCCGCAAATTGTCTCCCCTAGCTGCATGTGAACACTTTTCCACAGGACAACGAATATAGTTAGATTGAATATTCATATTGTATGGCAAATTGTTTTTTTCTACTTTTTAATTAATGATGAAGCCTACAGTAGTTTCTTTATAGGAACATCTCAATTTATAATGTGGTCTCGAGACGAATATAATTTTTTTTACATGTGTACTTTATTTCACTAGTAACGAGCTAGCCAATTTTGGATGCATTTCACTACTTCAAACATTTTTCAAACAACACCAAATTAATGATTTCATTTCCAAAATCACTCATAAACGTTTGATCAACCAAATTTTTTCAGGCTTCATTTTAACTATCCTCTCTTCTTTATCTTTCTTTAACTCCAACACGGCACATTGACTTGTTCTGAAACATACCACTTTTTTCGTCTTGTTAAATATTAAATAACCACTTCTGTATATATCAGAAAACTCTAAAACATCTGATGATCACTTTTATCACGCAACTGTACTTAAAAACCTCAAAAAACTATCGGAAAAAAGAAAATATACTTGTCTCAACCAAAAACACAATTTTAAATTTCCTCTCAAAGTGCGCTAGAGCACACTTTCCCTCGTGAGTCAATCCGTTCAATTTTATTCTGCAGCCTGTTTTTTCTTGCAGTAAAAAATGGGGAAAATGATTTTTTCATTGTGGTTGTGATCAATTTTCGATAATTCACTTCTAAGGGAGGAAAAACCAGTTTTATAAGGTTTAATAACACAAACATATGGAATATTTTATGAAATTATCGAAATTCAAGATACTAGAGGAAAATTAGGGTCAAAATTTAAAGTTTTTTCAGAATAATTTCTAAAAATTCATATTTTTCACCTAAATTAGGTTCATTTTAGAGCAAATTTTTGGATAGGATTTATTAATATTTTCACTAAAACGCCCTGAAATCAACAAATTCTTCTAAAACTTACGATTTTTGTTACAAAATTGGTGATTCATATTTTTTTGAAAAAAAGAAAACAAAAAACACAAACAACGACACTCCACGAGTACGCAACCTATTTTTTACTTCGAACGCGGAGATTTGAATTCTTTTTTTTGAATATAATCCCCCATTTTTCCTGGTTCTAGGTGAGGTGAAATCACTCAAAATATTCTTATCTGATTTCGTTTCATTTCAACAGTTCCAGTCTGTCAATCATTCCTGAAAATTTCTCAAAAACTGAAATTTTCAACCATTTGAAGTGACCATAAATCATTAGTGAAATGTGGAATGTCATGGCGAAAGTTGCGAGAAAAAAGTGACATTTTTATATTGAAAATGAAGTTGCACTTTAGAATATCAATAAATCAGCTATTCTTTCGCTCAACATGCCTTCTGAAGCAGTGTAATTTTTATGAAGCCATATTGGCTAGTCAACTGAGTCGCTTTGAAAACAAGTTTCTGAAGTTCATTTGGATAAAAGCATCGTGTTTACACACAAAACACATAACTTGACGGAATTTTTCACAAACTGTAGTCAAAACTTTTTCTGTTGCAATGGGGCAAAGAAGCTTGTTTTTTTTTGAATTTATCAATGGATAAATTGATTTTCCAATTAGTTATTGTCCATTCTGATTTTCTTTTCCTTTCGCAAGAAGACATTTTTTGATCTATTAGACGAAAGAGTGAGTAAAAATGAGAGAATCAGACACTTGTAGATCAAAATATCTCGAAGCGAAAGGAATAGAAAAACGAAATGAGCAATAGGTGTCTTTAAATTGGTGGTGTATATTTGCTGAAAAAATTGTGCAAATTGTCGTCACCGTGTTCGCGTAAAGTGTGTGAGTCAATAGCTTTGCTACAGTAACCTGTACAACTTGCACATCTTACTCACTTTCATTATCAAAACACGTAGGCTATTGAAAAACCAGATTGATTCATTTAAATCTAATGTGGCGTCTAACCGTCGAAAAATTTTAAGAAACGTCTGAAAAATCCTGTCCAAATAATTGCAAAAAACTACCATTTGATTTAAAGGGACATAATGATATTTGATAAAAAATTTTGCCGGTTTGCTCACGTTTCGCATTCAATAAAATTCGATATACTCTTTACTTTTTTTGAAAAACAACAAAAAATATTCAGATTTTTCTCAATGAAAATCATTATGTCCCTTTAATCCTTTAAAATTGTAGTTTTTTGAAGCGATTTGGACAGCATTTTTCGGGCGTTTTTCGAGACTTGGAAATGTTCAGGTCGAAGAGTTGATATTTTAAACCACACAATTCACCATCTAGATCCACATTGGATTGGTTCAGTCAGTTTTCCCGGGCATCAAGATCATATCATCATCATCATCAAACGGCATTCCTCCGCCCCTCTCTTCCAACAAAACTGAATACTTTTTCCATTTTCCCAGTATTTTTTCCGCGCGCGCTCGCTCGCTCGCGTTTTTCCATTCCGTGATGCCTCATAATTCAAATAAATATACGTAGTCATTTTACGGATACGCAGCCAATACAAACACACACACAACCAATTTTATTATTTCGTGTATTGACACACACGCGCACGCACGAATTTTTTTACTCGTCTCTTTTTTCGTTGTGAATCTTAGTGCGCGAAATGGTGCGCGGAATATCCCTAGAAGCTTCTCAGGGCTCCCAGAGCTCGCGAGCAACACAATAGTTGAGCTCTGGAAGGTCCCAGAGCCCTGCACCTTCTCTTGCTCTGTGAAAACTTTGCGAGCTCTCTCCCTATCGTCCGTGTGTAAATCGTGTGTTTGTTTTTCGACTCTTCGTCTCGTCTGTATGCGCACCTTTTCCGCCGCCGCCGCCGCCTTCGTCCTCGTCGTGCACGCGTTTTTTTCCGTGCAAAGCCCGAAAACCGGTCGATTTTTGCTTGGTTGTACTTTTTATTTTTTGTAACTCACGAGCACTTTTCTCTCTTTATTTTACATAATTGTTTTTTTTTTAGTTGATATTTGAGAAAAATATTCGCTTTGAAATATCTCTGAAAATTTCGTGCGCCTTTGATTTTTCTCTTCGCCGCAAATTTTTCATGGAGATGCAGATAAAGATACTCGTTTTCACGTGAACTTTTATAACATTATTCAGTATTTTTTCCTGGAACTTTGATTTTTTAAATTCAGAGTTCAAAATTGGTGAAATTTTTTAGGGGATAATTTATTTTTAAAATTTCAGGTGTTAAATTTACACGTCAGAGGCTGATATAATATCATTCGATAGATTTTTAGATGCTGAAAAATATCCCGTATTCAGTTTTTGCTAAATTCAATCTTCAATACTGAAATTTCAGCCTTGAAATATACATTTGAAAAAGATCCAAAAATATCATACATTTCTAGAATGTCAGTTTTACAAAAAACTGGAAGAATTCTAATATTTTCAGAGTTTTTCTGAATTTTCAGATAAAACTTCAGGTTACAATGAGATTGGAGAGTTCAGAGTTCAAAATTGGTGAAATTATATAGGGGATAATTTATTTTCAAAATTTCAGGTGTTAAATTTACACGTCAGAGGTTGGTAATATATCATTCGATAGATTTTTAGACGCTGATCAACATCCTTTTGTTAATTTTTGTCAAACGAGATTTCTAACGCTGAATTTTCAGCTTCAAAGTTTGTAGTGAGGGCTGGGACCTAACTATAGGGTAATAAAGTATGAAAAATCATCCTAGAATGTTTATTTTCTTCAAAAACCTCAAAATTAGACTGAAAATTTCAGAACCTGTAAATTCTTTTCAAAAAAACAAAAAAAAAACTATTTCACGTATTTTTGTCTGTCAGTTTTAGTTTTTCATGGTTTTCCGAACATTTTTTTGTAATTTCAGTGGGAAATTCAAAATTGATCCATTTTTTCAAAACCTGAAGTTTGCAAAAGTGTTGGCACGTCACTCAACAAATAAAAACAAATAATAATAATTTTCGTAAAAACAATAAAAACGTGAACTAGATTCGATATTTCTTATGACTCAAGGTGTACTGTATTTTGAATTATATCATGATTTTTTATTGAAATTGCTCACAAATATATCCTAGTTTTAACAGGGTTTGAGAGACACTCAATGGAATCCTATTTTTTTCAAGTTAAGCTCAATGTTTTGTCTGAAATTTTCCTTGATAATGTGGCTTATTTTTGTCTTTCACCAAAAAAATTTGACTTCGAATTGAAAATTAAAAGAAAAAATTATATATGTGCGAAACTTTAGCGCCAAAAACCTTATTCAAAAAAAAAGACAAAAAATTATAAGGAGGACTGCTAGATAACTGATTGCTTTAATTTGAAACTCTCATTTCCCGAAAAAACTAGAATTTCCAAAAAATGGTGTGGATGCACCAAAAAATCAAAACAAATTGGTCGGTTATGTGCGCTCTACTGCAATTGTTCGTAAAGTTCGGTGTGTGCAGATTTGAAAAATTTACGACGCAATTTTGCAGATAATAACTTTCGATTATTTTGCTTTGAAAACTATAATTTAAATTCCATGTTTAAAAAATAAATTCAGCACCAAAACTCCACGTGTCAAAATTTGGTGTCAAAAATAAAAAGTTCAGAATTTTTCTTAGATTTTAGAAATATAAACCCATTCAGAATTCGAATCTAATTTAGATTTTCGAAAACTTGATATCACAAAGATATAGGTATTTTACATTATAAATTATATGTCACATCTCGGGGGAAAAATCGGCAAGCTTGCGACAGTTTGTCGCAAACTTGCGACATTCGGCTGTCGCAAGGCTTGCGGTGTTCTTGCGCCAATAGTCGCAAGCTTTGCGACATCTAGCAGCAAAACTACTGCACGGCTTGCGATACCCTTGCGCCAGAAAAAATGTGTCGCAAGTTTGCGACAAACTGCCGCAAGCTTGCGACAAGGAAAAAGTCTTGCGACACGCTTGCCGTTTTTTCCCCGAGATGTTCAACAAAAAAAAAAACTACAAAATTATTTATTTTTCACCAAAACAGAGCTGCACCCAAGTTTTCACCTATTTCAGGTCCAAAATTGACTAACCCCGATTTTGATGAAATTTTAAAATGGGGGGATTTTGGTATTTTTGTTCACCAAAAATTAATTTTCTGAAACTATTATCAAACCCTACTAACATTTGAAAAGGGAATTATTACGGAATTCTATGTTGGTGTCTGGGTTAGTCAATTTTGGACATAAAATCGGTGAAAACTCGGCTGCAGTTTTTTCTGGTAAAAAACTAACATCACCATGATGTTTATCATACTCGAAAACCTATGGTACAAAAATTTCAACACATTTTTCCAACGTTAGAAAATCTGAAAGGTTGTTCAAACGAGCAGCCGACATTTTTTGCGTTTGGCTGTTTGCTATGTTTTGTGTGTCTCTTCTCTGTCTGTTTCAAAACCTTTTCAGATCCCTCTTTCAACCTTTTTCGTTGATTTCTTGAACAAAACGACATGATGTTGTTCTGTTTTTTGAGCGCTACAAAAATTTGTCGCCTATAAATATTTATACATTTCGATTTCTAGCTAACATATAGAAAAATGCTCTTCTTATTTACGCAGTTTGTCAAAATTTCCGATGTACTTATCAAAACAATCAATTCTCGGCGGAAAACCCCCGAAATGGGTAACCGAAAATAGAAGTGGCAGTATTTCCGAAATAGAACTGGTACTGTAGGAAATATGTGTGGGCTGAGGGCGATTTTTGAGACGTAGAACCTGACACGTGGATTTTGAGTATATTTAGAATAGTTCTCAAAAATCGTGTTTATGGCTGACTGGTTAACGTGTGTGCCTTATGACCAAGCGACGACGGTTCGGTTCCCACATCTGCCAAAAATCTTTTCTTTTTTTGCCATTTCAGGTTTTGTTTTAAATTCATTTTTCAGATGTTTATTGTGAAAAAAAAAACAGTTAAAAAAAGAGAAAAAACTCGCCACATTGGGGAACCGAACCATCGTCGTCAGCTTATAAGACACGCGTGTTAACCAGTCGACCAAGGCCAAAAATCTGGAATTTTTCAACGAAATTTATGTCATTCGACAGATTTTTAGCGCTGATCAACATGCTTCAATCAGTTTTTGCGAAACGAGATTTCTACTGCGCGATTTTCAGCTTTGAAGTTTACACTGAAAAAAAATAAAAGAAAAACTGACAAACAAAAATAATAATAAAATACTTAAAAATTTTTTTGTTTTGCAAAGTCCAGATTCTGAAATTTTCAGCCTATTTTGAGATTTTGAAGAAAATAAATATTCCAGGATTTTTTCATACTTGATTACCCTATATTTAGGCCTGAGTGAAGCCCTCAGATTTGCAGGGTTTCTCGTTTTCTTACTACAAATTTTGGAGCTGTAATTTCAGCATAAGGAATCTAGTTTCGTAAAAATGAAGAACTGGATGTTGATCAGCGTTTAAAAATCTATCGAATGATATATCACTAACCTCTGATGTGTAAATTTAACACCTGAAATGTTCAAAATAAATTTTCCCCTAAAAATTTCACCAATCTGGAATTAAAGGTCGACTGCGCTTTCGCTTCTGAAAGAGCTGTGCATTTTCGCGTGTTTTTTATTGTTCTGGTTGTGTGTACGCAGACAAGGCTTTTTTTTTCGAAAAGCAATGTGTGCGGTAGAGCACGCTTGCTCGCGGTGATGGCTCCGCTGATTTTTTTGTTTTCTCTTTTTTCCTGACGCGTACATTCAAATCTGAAATTTTTTTCTCATACGGATTGGTAATCACAAAATCGAAATAAAGAGAATGAGCAAAACTTGTAGTGATAATGCAGTCGCCCTTTAAAAGAAATTTAGAAAATAAAACTCACGTACTATTTTTTTTTAAACTTGTCATGTGAATTTTTGTCTATAATTTCTGAAAAACTCTGAAAATATTAGAACTTTTCAAGTTTTATGTAAAACTGACATTCTAGAAATATTCAGGATGAAAAGTTACCCTAAAGCATAACTAACTACACTATATTTTTAACTTTTAAAATGATTTTTGACCATTTTTTAAGAAGTTTTTTCCACGTTTAAATGTATATTTCAAGACTGAAATTTCAGTATTGAAGATTGATTTCAGCAAAAACTGAATACGGGATATTGACCAGCATCCAAAAACCTATCAAATGACATCATACTAACCTCTGACGTGTAAATTTAACACCTGAAATTTTGAAAATAAATTTTCCTCTAAAAATTCCACCAATTTTGTGAACTCTGAACTCTCCAATCTCATTGTAACCTGAATTTTTATCTGAAAATTCAGAAAAACTCTGAAAATATTAGAATTCTTCCAGTTTTATGTAAATTGACATTCTAGAAATGTTCAGGATGAAAATTTACCCTATAGCATAGCTGACTATATGATATTTTTTGATCATTCTCAAATGTATATTTCAAGGCTGAAATTTCAGTATTGAAGATTGAATTCAGCAAAAACTAAATACGGGATATTGACCAGCATCCGAAAACCTATCGAATGACATATTAGGACCCCCTGAGGTGTAATTTTAACACCTGAAATTTTAAAAATAAATTATCCCTTAAAAATTTCACCAATTTTGAACTCTGAACTCTCCAATCTCGTTGTAACCTAAATTTTTATCTGAAAATTCAGAAAAACTCTGAAAATGTTAGAATTCTTCAAGTTTTATGTAAAATTAACATTTTAGAACTGTTCGGGATGAAAAGTTACCCTATAGCTTAGCTAACTATATGATATTTTTTGATCATTTCTCAATGTAAATTTCAAGGCTGAAAATAGATAAATGAAATTTGAGTTCGGCAAAAACTAAATACTGGATATTGACCAGCATCCAAAAACCTATCGAATGACATATTAGGACCCCCTGAGGTGTAAATTTAACACCTGAAATTTTGAAAATAAATTTTCCTCTAAAAATTCCACCAATTTTGAACTCTGAACTCTCCAATCCCTATAGCTTAGTTTTTTGATCAATTTTCAAGAATTTTTTTCCGAAAATTGAATACGGGATATTGATCAGCATTTAAAAGTCTATCGAATGAAATATAAATTTAAAAAAATATATTTTCCCCTAAAATTTCACAAATTTTGAACTCTGAACTCTCCAATCTCGTTGTCACATGATTCCATTCTGCACTTTTTCTTTTTTTTCTTCTTTTTTTCTCTCACATTTTTTGCCTAATCCTATATAATCATATCTTCAATTCACATAGAAAGAGCTCACTCATTTTTAATCTTTCCCAGTTTTTAGTCTTATCATATAGCGCATAGCAAAAATTGGAGAAAGGCAGGTGCAAACTAGAACCGCGCATTTTTTGTTTGGGCTATTTTTTGAAATAGTGTGGAGTTTGTTTTTTGGTACTCTAGGTCATTTGAAGATCTAGAAAAGAGATATATTTTCTGAATTTTTAGAGCATGTTGTGAGCAAACTTTGGAGCCCAATTCTAAGCTCCAGAGAAACATTTTTCAAAAATTGATTACCAATTCTTGTTCAGCGTTTTAAGATCTACAAAGTGACATATATCTTGTCAACCTTGATCCATAATTTGCTTTATCTGACACTTTTTCTAGACTTCCAGTCGCTTTTCTGAAAATGTGCAATTTTTTTTCAAAATTCGTATAGTTATAGAGTTCGACATCCTGATCATCATGATATATTTTTTATTCGCCAGTTATTTTTCACAGAAAAAACCTTACTTTCAAATTTTTTTGGTTAAAATTATAATTTCTGGTCCAATTTTCGTTTCTTTTTTTTTAAAACCATTTTTGAGAACTTCAGAAGCTGTACCTGAAAAGATTTTGAGCCAGCGAAAAGGCACACAAAACATAGCAGACATCCAAACGCAAAAAATGTCGGCTGCTCGTTTGAACAACCTTTCCGTTAAAAAAAAGTTTTGAAATTTTTGTACCATAGGTTTTCGAGTATGGTAAACATCATGGTGATATTCATTTTTCACCAGAAAAAAACTGATCCTGAGTTCTCATCTATTTTAGGTCCAAAAAAGGGTAATTTCAGAAAGTTAATTTTTGAATGTCAAAAAAAACTGAAAACTTGGTAACAGCTCTGTTTTGGCGCAAACTGAATATTTTTATAGTTTAAAAAAAAAAAAAAACTTTTTATATAACTTATAGATGTAAAATACCAAAATCTTTGTGATATCAAGTTTTCGAAAATCTAAATTTGACTCTAATTTTAAATGAGCTCATATTTCTCAAATCTAAAAAAAATTCTGAAGATTTTTGACACGTGGATTTTTGGTGCTGAACATCGAAATATGGATATTAAAATAATATAATCAATGCAAAGTAATCGAAAATTTTTTGAATCTGAACACACCAAACTTATCCAAAAAACAATACGCCACCAATTTTAAGACATTTTTCACGCCAAAGTTCCTTTTTTTCTTATTCAAGGTTCCAACCCATTTTCCAGAATTCTATGCCAAAACCTAGGCCATTTTCAGGCTGTCAAGTTCTTTCTTGTTTTCTAACAACACCAAGTCATTTTTTTGCCTGGTTATTCTTTCTAGAGAATTTTATGAATTTTAAAGTCAATTTCTGATTTTTCTGAACCATTTTTTCATTTTCTTTTGGTCCAAAATTTCTTTGCCGGTTTTACAGGTCTCTTTGCGGTTTCTAGACTATTTGTCAAGTCAACTGACCGTTTCCAAAATTCAAAAAATGTTCCTAATATTTCTAGCAAATTTTAAAATTGTTTTTCTATACCATTTCTAGGTTCCTAAAATATGTATCTATGTATCAAGACAAGAAAATTCTCATTCTCTAATTTTTTTGCCAGATATTTACACCATGTGTAGGAAACTTTTTACCCCTTTTCTAATCTGTTTTATTTATTTTTATTTTTAATTTTCAAATTTTATAATATCTAACTAGATGACTCCAGGTCAATTCCTCATTTTTCTGAACCATTTTTTCATTTTCTTTTGGTCCAAAATTCTCGACCAAAAGTTGGTCCATTCCGTGGTTCTATGTAGATCATCATCCGGTAATCCGGACCCAGTTTTGCCGGTTTTACAGGTTCTCTTTGCGGTTTCTAGACTATTTGTCAAGTCAACTAACCGCTTCCAAAATTCAAAAAATGTTCCTAATATTTCTAGTAAATTTTAAAATTGTTTTTCTATACCATTTCTAGGTTCCTAAAATATGTATATATGTATCAAGACAAGAAAATTCAAATTTTCTAATTTTTTGCCAGATATTTACACTATGTGTAGGAAACATTTTAACCCCTTTTCTAATCTGTTTTATTTATTTTTATTTTTAATTTTCAAATTTCATAATATCTAACTAGATGACTCCATGTAAATTCCTGATTTTTTTCATAATTTTTCTTATAAATTCTCTGATTTTTCTGGTCCATTTTCATATATATATATATGTCATATTTATCCCCGTCCTTTCTTTACACATTTCAATCTTCAAACTCTCTCCTTTGCATCAATGAATAATTCATCATCAAAAAATTCCATCTTCTTCGGCTTCAGAATTTTTGATGTTTTTTTTTCCAGATTCTCTGATGTCATTCAAGAAACAATAGACGAGACTAGCCAATTCAATTCGAATTTCAGGTTGTCACGAAACCCTTCTGTTTTTTGTTATTTCTTCAATTTTCTCAGTCTAGACTTCTTCAAGAGCTCCGGGGTACTGTAGATGTGCTATTTTTTCGCATTTTTCAAAAGTTCAACGATTTTTCGAACCCGTCATCTTCTCATTACAAAGTGGGCGGAGCCTGGAGAGGTGGGCGTGGCTTTCAGAGACGAACAAAAGTTTGTGGCACAATCAAATATACTAATATTTTCTGCCACCGACAAGGTTTCAGTTTCATCTAGTTGGTTCTAGGGTTACTGTAGGTGGACATTGGGATCTACAGTAGTCCTACATGTTCCTTTAAATAAGCCTAAAGGGTTACGATAGTTGTCTTGTAGTAAAACCTTTCGGGGTGCAATAAAAACTGTCATGTTCCTTTAAAGATTACTGTAGTCCCATTTTTTTTCGAAAACTACAGTAATCCTAGGGTTTTGGTATGTTCCTTTAAAAAATACTAAGGTAGTTTAAAAATGGTCCCAAAGTCTAACACACTTCACGAAAAAGTACACACTTTTTCTGAGAGCTACAGTAATCTTTGCCATAGTATAAAAGTTGATATGTTCCTTTAAACCAACCTACAGTAACCCTAGGGTTTTCGTATGTTCCTTTGAGAAATCCGTCTATGAAATAAGTTCAAAAATGGTCCCAAAACCTAACACACTTCACGCAAAAGTGCATATTTTTTTAAGAACGACAGTAATCCTTGTCATGGTAAATAAGTTAGTATGTTCCTTTAAACCTACCTACAGTAACCCTAGGGTTTTGGCATGTTCCTTTAAGAAATCCGTCTCTCAAAATAGTTCAAAAATGGGCCCAAAACCTAACACACTTCACGCAAAAGTACACATTTTTCAATAACGACAGTAATCCTTGTGGTATGTTCCTTTAAGCTTAACTACAGTAACCCTACGGTTTTAGTATGTTCCTTTAAAAAATACTAAGGTAGTTCAAAAATGACCCCAAAACCTAACACACTTCACGCAAAAGTACACACTTTTTTAAGAACGACAGTAATCCTTGTCCTGGTGAACAAGATGGTATGTTCCTTTAAACCCACCTACAGTAAGCCTAGGGTTTTGGTATGTTCCTTTAAGAAATTCGGCAGTTTCTACAATAATCTGTCTTTCAAAACCCTTCTTCGAAGTCTGTGAACACTTTCCGAAAATTACCGTAATCCTAGATTATGTCCTAGACTACTGTAGCTTGGTTATTGAGTCCTCGGATTACTGTAGTACTCGTTTTGGTGCCAAGCTGTATTTAGACTACAAAAACCCTGGGCTGCACTGCGCGACCCCATTTTTTTGCTCTCAAAAATATCTGAAACATATTTTCACCTCCTCCATCTCCATCTCAATCTTCATTTTTTTTTTCTTCACTCCTCTTTCCATTTTTTGTCTTGCTCCAACCTCGTTTGTGCTCTTCCCTCTGCGTCTCCTCCACTCTGCACACTCTCTCGCTTAAAGGGGCGGAGCTTCTTTCTCTGTGTGTTGCTTCTCCTTCTCCTTCTTCTACTGCAGCTATTTTATATTTCTTCTCTCTCTTTTTTTCCCCTGTTTCAAGAAAAAAAGGAGACTTTTTAAGATCTAGTTTTTTTTTTTCGTTCGTTCGGTTGTGATGTGATGAGAGAGAGAGAGAGTGATTTGAATCGATAATCGCTATATTGATAACATAACCGACCCAAAAACAGATAATAATCGGAAAATTGAAAAATAGAAGGACATTTTTGGTCATCTGACCTTTAAGGAATTCCCCCATTTTGAAATGATCACACAGTTTATTTCGCTAAACTATTTTTTGCCATAGGAAATAACATTAAAGAAAAGAAAAAGCATTTTTGCCCACGCTGGGAATCGAACCCACGACCTTTGGTTTAAAAGACGTGCGTGTTATCCAATACACCATGTGTTCACACGATGCAGACGAGAAGAATACCCATTAAATGAATGGTGGCTTTTTGTTTTCAAAATAAAAACATTAGGCGATTGAGGGGATCGAACCCGCGACCTTCAAATTGTGAGTCGCGCGCGCTAACCACTACACCACAAATGCGTTCGCTGCACCTTAGCAGAATAGCCAAGATTACTGTATCGCTCTCTCTCTCTCCCATCCATCAAGGAAATTACATGCATCGTTCTTTCAAATCCTGCTCATCGCGGATTATTATCTAATCTCCTTTCCCCCCATTTTTGGTAGGCCCCGCCCATTTTTCCGTGTGCTGCCACACCCACGGTCACTAACACACTAACAAGTTAATAATTTTTGAACTGATAAGCTCCGCCCACATTTTTTATATCGCCACCACAAATTTCCGCGATAACACACAAGTTCTATTTTTAAATTTGATGTGTCTATTTTGGGGTTACTGTAGATTATTATTATTATTATTTTGAAATGTTTTAAAAATCGATTTTTTTCTTCTTCCCCTTATCATGTGTGTGTGTGTTTCGTGACCAGGAAAAAAAAAGAAAAAAAAACATTTTTGGTTTCCGGCAATTTTTTTGCTTTTATTTTTAATAAAAACATTTATTCGCGCCGGAAATGTTTCGAGATTGCCAATTTTTTCGAAACGAAACCAAAAAAAAAAGTTCTAAACCCTCTTTTTGATCTCTCTGCGTCTCTTCTCTCTTACCACCTCTCATCAATATGTTTTTTGTTGTTTGCCGCTTTTTTTTGCCACTTTTTTCCACATTTCTATTTTTTTTTCAATTTTCTCTCTCTCTTTAATTTCAGACAATTTTCAAACTTTTATCTCAAAATTCGAGGAAATAATCGGTACGTGCAGACAGCGATGGGTCGCAAGAAAATTCAAATCACACGGATACAAGATGAACGTAATCGACAGGTGAGCTAACAGAACGTGTAGATCAGTCGGTTAGCCGATAGCGCCGCCCCACACAAGGTCGCGGGTTCGACTCCGCATACTGACGAAATGGTTTTTCTGTTTTTTTTCTCTTTCAAATACGTCATTTCGAAAAAAACGGAAAAAAAAATAAAATCCAGTTTCAGAAGCAGAACAAATATTAAGCTTGTGGAAAAAAATGTGTACAAAAATAAATAAATAAAAATTTTTAGTGTTTTTTGCTTTCCAGAGTTTTCGTTCGTCCAGAAACATGCTTTTTTTTATTTGGGGGACGAAAAAAAAAGTAATTCATCTTCTTCTAGGGTGTTTTTGTCACAAAATCAGGTGATTTTTCATGGAAAAATTATTCTGACACCTTTCTGTTGAATGACAGGAATTTGTAGTTCGGGATTTTTGTGTGTACGAATATGAAAATGGAATACAATTCATATTATGGCCTAGAAACCGAATTCAGATGGCCTAGGATACCAACTCTATATAGTAGTGGCCTAGGAAACCAACTCCATGGCCTAGAAATCCAAATTGGTGGCCGAGAAAACCAATTGTTGACCTAGAAACTCATTTTGTGACCTATAAAAGCACTTTTTAAGATTGATGGCCTAGATAACCAATTTTGATGGCCTAGGAAACCTAATCAAGGTTTTTCATGACCTAGGAAACCAACTACATGGCCTAGAATACCGATTTGGTGGCCGAGAAAACCGATTTTCGCCTAAAAACTCGTTTTGTTACATCTTAAAGCACGTTTTATGATTGGTGGCCTATCAAACCAATTTTTATGGCCTAGGAACCCAAATTGAGGTGTTCCATGACCTAAGATACGAAATTGAAATCTTGGGTGGCCTAGAGAACCAATTCTGATGGCCTAGGAAACCAAATTGAGGTTTTTCATGACCTAGGAAACCAACCACATGGCCTTGAATCCCAAAAAACTCGCCCCTAGACCAACTTTCCACGTAGAATCCAATTTTGACACTCGAATGTCTTCAAAACCAGTTCTAATCCAGCTTTTTTTCATGACCACAAGTATAATAATCTCCATCTATCTCCTTCCAGTGACGTCTTTTCCTTTTTTGCTCGATTTTTTTCAGAGAGAGAGAGAGAGAGAATTAAAAAAAAGAAACTCGAAACATTTTTTTCGTCGTCGTCGTCGTTGTCATCGTCGTCGTCGTCTCCGAGAGAGCCAGAAATTCAGCCGAGAGCGCCATGCGCATTTCTCTCTGCGTCTCTTGCTCTCTCACTCTCGCTGAAAAAACCACGTCATCTCCGAGAGCAGCTCACGGAGCACACACAGAGAAGAAGAGTGCAAAAGAGCCAAAAATGGATGGATGGATGGATGGGGAGGGGAAAGGCGTGGCGCCGGTTATTTTTGGCATGAAGATGTGACGAAAATAGAGCGTAGGAGGGCTGAAAATAAAACTACATATAGAGACAGAGATACACGTTTTTCTTTTAATTAGCAAAGTTTTTGGGGGCGGGGTTAGATGAGTTTGATGCGCAGGTTTACTGGATTACTGTATTGTACCAATTTTAAAGGGACATTGTTGCAGGTAACATTCACGAAACGAAAGTTTGGATTGATGAAGAAAGCGTACGAGTTGTCGGTGTTATGTGATTGTGAAATTGCACTCATCGTCTTCAATTCCACCAATAAGTTGTTTCAGTAAGTTTCAAAGGAATACATCGATGTTTAAGGTTACTGTAGTGGGTCTTACCACGTTTGATAAATTCTCATATGTCCCTTTAAGTTACGTTTGTAGTCTGCTTCACAGAAAAGGTGAATATCTAATATTTGAAACTTATAACGGTGGTACCATAGTTTAAAGGTACACAGCATTCTTTAGGTTACTGTATTTGGTCTAATCCCGTTCGATGAAATTTCATATGTTCCTTTAAATTATGGTAGTCAAGAAAGTGTTACCATTACAGTGTAGTTCTCTCGGAGAACAAGTTACTAATTTTTGAGATACAAAAGTTTACGTGTCAAATTTTTAACTATAATTTGAAGGAACACATCGAGTTATAGATTACTGTAGTAGGTCTTTCCACGCTTCATAAAATTTCATATGTCCCTTTAAGTTATGGTTGTAGTTCGCTTCATAGCAAATTTTGTTGTTCTCTCTGAGAATGAATTATTAATTTTAAGTATTAAAAAAATTTGGAGATAAAAATTGATACAGCCTGCGTTGGGTTACTATTACGGGTCTTACCACGCTTGATAAAATTTCATATGTTCCTTTAATTTAAGGTGGATTGACAGCAAAACTATGTATTTCTCTAGGAGAAAACATTGATTTGAAGCATTTGAAAATTTTACGTGTCAAATTTTGACACCAAAAACCAACATTTTGAAAAAAAAAAACTGTTTTATCGTAATTTAAAGGAACACATCAACCTGTTTTGGGTGACAATAGTGGGTCTTACCACGTTTGATAATTTACATCTGTCCCTTTAGGTTGCGGTAGTAGAAAAACACGTGGTTACGTTGTTCAATGGGTTACTGTAAGGGTCTTTACCAGTTTTGTGAAATTTGACATGTTCCTTCAAGTTACGGTAGTAGTCTGCTTCACAGCAAAGCTGTGTAGTTCTCTAGGAGAATAAATTATTGATTTTTTTGTATTGTTCAAAAGTTCATGTATAAAATTTTGTTGGCAAAAACAATATTTTGAAAACTGGTTGACTGTAATTTAAAGGAACACATCATCTAGACAACCTGCGTTAGATTACTGTCATTGGTCACTGTAATAGGTCTTACCACGTTAGTATAATTTTATGTGTAGTTCTCTCGAAGAACAAATTTTCAATTTTAAAATCAAAAAACCACGTGTCATGTTTTGGCCTCAACTTGCTACCATACTCAAAACTAACCTGCACATCTAAATATTTTTCAAATCTATATAGCTAAAGTGAGTAAGATGTGCAGGTTGTTTGAGGTACTGTAGAATCAGGAACTTATTTTGAATACGTTTCAGAATTTCGATGAATATTTTTTTTTTCAAATAATCAGTCAATGATGGTTAATGATAGTGAAGATATTACCAGGTTTTACCAAAAATAGCTGGAAATCAACGATATTTTTGCAGATACGCTTCCACTGACATGGACAAGGTGCTCCTCAAATACACCGAATACAACGAGCCACACGAGTCGCGCACCAACAACGACATCATGGAAGCGTTGAATCGAAAAGAGGGTAAACATGGGGGCGGTGATTCGGACGACGATTCACCGGGACCATCCACATCCCCTATTATCCAAGTTGGCAATCAGAATGGGCGAAATGATAGTGGTGGTGGTGGTGGTGGGGGGAGCAGCAACAACAACAATAATGCCGCCTCATCGACGTCGTCGGCGGTGGCCGCGGCCGCCGCTGCGGCAGCCGCAATCGCCGTGGAAAATCGACCACAACAATTGCACCCACTTTATCACAATTTGTTCCTCCAACAGACTTATCGACCGATTCAGCAACAACAACAACAATTGCAACATCGAAATGATGTGAAGCATTTGGATTTTCCCACAACGTCGTTTTCCGCGTATGATTCGCTGCATCCGATCGCGGCGGCTGATGCTGATTGTGAATTGGGAGCGGCGGCGAGGCAAACGGTGGCTGATCAGAATATATGGGCGGCCGCGTTGCAGCAAAGGCCGTTGTCCCAACCAGCGACACAGACGTCAGGTAAGACTTGAAGATTCTTTATGAGCTGAGCATTTCTTTTTCTTGTTAGTATAATGATAAGAACAAAAAATTGACTTGGTCGCGTAGAAAAAAATAATAATAGATCAAAACACAGTGAAAAAAAAAGTATTTTTTATTCAGAAAAAATTAGTTACGGACTTTCCCAAAATAAAAAACATGTTTCTGCAAAAATGGGAGGAGAATGTCGCGTCTGAAAATGGCAATGGTCCGCACACTAAATGTGCGCTCTTGCCGCATAGTTTTCGGGAGAATATTTTTAAAATTTTTAAAATATTTCATGATATTATTGGCTAAATATCCGGAAACTTGTTGATTTGGTGTGGAAAATAAAGAAAATATTCTGATTTATAACCAATACACTGATATCTTTCTCCAAAACTGTTCAGATTACACATAAAACGTTATTTTTCCATTTTTTTTGCCAAATTTTGTGCAAAATGGAATATTCTTTCTGTCAGGTCGTAAAATGTGCCATTTTATGTTATTGTTGTCCACGATGACTTCTTTTTACCTGTTAGTCTTATTTACACTCAACTGGAACAAGAAAACAAAAAAAAAGTTAATTTTGAATTTCGCGCAATTGTGTGCAAACACCGCCTTAAAAAACCGCGGTAAAAAAAATATACTTTTTTTTTGCCTGTGCAAAAATCTCAGATTTGCGCGTCAAATGTGTTGTTTGTTGTCAGCTACAGTAATTTCACTTTTATCTTATGAACTCTGAGGTTAGGTGAATAAGATTTTGAATTTTCAAACCGTTTTCGTGAATTTGCTTCGGAGCACACTTGCTCTTGTAGCTTAAAAACAAAACTTTTCAATTTTTGTAGGCCAGGAAATCGTTTTTATCAGCTCTGAAGGAGTCTTTTTAAAAGGAATCCCTAAATTCTTTTATTTCTCAAACATTGAGCAGTGATTTGTAGGAAGCTAAATTTAGAGGTACAATTATTTGTAGCCTCAAAAAACGAATCAATACTTCACATTTTTTTTTGTAAAATTGTCAGATAGAAGAATCAAATTTAGATTTTTAAAGAAAATTGGCCATATTTTACATAAAATATCATTAAAAAAACACGATTTCTCTGAAAATCGAAAACGTCTTTCAAACGAGCAGCCGACATTTGGGGCGATTGGCTTCCTGCTATCTTTTGTGTGTCGCTTCTTGAAAATTTAGACATAACAATTTATATGGACTACCATTAGCTCCATTACTGAAATAAAATTCTAAGATCCTAATTTACTACAATTTTGAAACGTATCTAGTCGAATGTAATATTAGAAAAATAAAAGTAATAACCTCAATCAATAGAAAGCATATTTAATTCCTGGTGTATTACTCTAAATTTAGTTATTTTCCCCTAATAGTCTTAAAGGGGTTGTCCGGGTTCACTGTAAATTTTTGCCAAAATGTTCTAAAATCTCAAAAAACGAAAACTTTTATTCGTTAAGCGAGAAAGTGTGCTCTATTGCGAACACGTCGATGTGTTTTTTTTTTCAAATTTTCTTGTTTCTTTTGAAAAGCGTTGTGCATACACTTCACGCGCACACGGTGACGACATTTTACGTAGCGATTGATTTCTAATGCTCTTTACCAAGCTCTTACGCAAGCCTACGAGTTTGGATTTTCAAAGTGTGATAAATTTGAATACATAACAAATTGGTATCTCAAAATAACCAGAAAACCTGTACACAAACTCTAAATTCTAAAAAACAATCAAGATATTCCGCTAAAATCTGATCAGATTGTTTCGGAAGAAAAATATACGTTTGAAAATTCTCAGGCTTGTCTGAAGTGCAAAATGCGCACCATCGATAATAAAGACCATTTGTTTTCAAATACTTTCACTGTAAAAAATTCAAGGATTTCTCAACGTGACAATTGGGTCATTTTTTGGAACATACTAAATGAAGAAATACTAAAACAAGAGAAATTTTCCAAATTCATCAAATTTTAGAAACGTATATCTCCCCTGAATATTGGATTGAACTCACTGTCAAAAAAAAAAGAAGCTCGAGAATTGTACCTATAAAAATGTGCTCTTGCAACTTTTCAACTCCATTCATCCCACTTTTAGGTCAAAAAAATCTTTTGGAGCTTTAAGTGCTTTCATATCCATAAACACCAAAATCTGCTCAAAAAGTCCGACACAATACAGTACCCCGCAACCTGCATATCAAACTGTTTCGATTTTCCAGGCATCAACGGTCTCAACTCTCTCTCCACAGCCACCGCCGCCTCTCTCAACGGTCACAGTTTAGGCATCGGCGGTGGCGGACCTCCCAACTCATCCGCTCTCATCGATCTAAGCGCATGTGGCGGAGGCGGTGGCGGCGGCGGACAAAACCCCGGATACCTCAAAGTCGACCCGAACGCCTACGTCAAAGTGGAACCGCATTCACCGCCCGAAAAACGCGCCCGCATTCCCGCCACCGATTGGCGACCACAACAATTGACCTAGGCTTCTGTTTATTTCCATTTTCTTCTTCTTCTTATCTCTACTACACCCAAGAAACATATTTTGTGATTTTGATTCCATATTTATTTTCGCCCACCTGTATTTATCTTTTTTTGTCTCTGAAATTTTAGTCTTGTGATGTTAGTCTTCTTTTTCTCTTTCTACAACCCGATTCGATCCCAATTTTCCCCGGTTTTGCCAACTTTTCTCCCTATGATGATGAATTATTATGATTATTTTTTTCTGTGTTTGTGGATATAAACATTTTTGGATATTTTTGTATTTTGTATGAATCACAAAAATCACATTTAAAACGGTAAAAACTTCATATTTCCATTTGACAGATGATACTCCAAAGGGTGGAGAAGAACTTTTGAAAGGATTAGTTCGTTAGGAATTCAAGTAAAAGTATGTGTATATAAGAATTTGGCATAAATAAAATCGGATTTTGAAACCATTGAAAACATCGGGTACCCATATAAATCAAAAAAAAAAGTTAACTACGTAAAATGAAGAAGAAAACGGTAAAACGAGACCATGGGGAGCATTGGTGGGAAGGGAAGAAACGTGATTATTTTCGATATGGATTTTGTTGCTGATGATTCTGTGGATACGCTGATTGTCCGTGTTGTGGCATGAAGTTGGCGCCGAGTGTATTCATAAAGTCTCCCCACACTGCTAGAAAAAATTGGATGGTTTTGGGAAGAAATTCGATGCTTGGCGATAAACATTCGACAGTTTATGTCAGAGTGTACTGCACACAACACAAAAAAACCGAAACGAAACAGTATGTGAAATGAAAATAAATCGAAAGGGGGTGAATCTCGGGCAGTGCAGCAAACAGATCATTAAGGAGAATATCAAAACAAAATTATTCACACGCAATACAGTTATTGTAACATTGTCAGAGAATTCGTGGTTTCAAAATTTTCCCGATAATTTCTTGAAAACAAGCCAAAAACTGTGTAACTTTTTCAATCTCTCTCATTCTAAAACACAAAATACTGAAAATGTTACATGAAAACGAAGCTTTTAAAAATAGGGGTTAAACGTTCACAAATCATCTTTGTTGATGAGGTTGCATCATTCTATGAAGTTGTTGATTCAAATCTGCTGGTGGTGGTGCTGGTGGTGTTGGTTGGGGTCTTCGATTATGATGAGGTAGTGGCGGTGGGATCAGAAGACGAGGTGGTGGGAGACCACGAGGTGCTGGTGGTTGTTGCACGGGGGGAAGAATGGGTGCAATTGGTGGCGGTGGAAGAGGTATCATTGACGTGATTGGTGGTCGTTGAAGTGGATATTGCCCTGAAAGGGATGAGTGCGTGGTGCAAAACAAAACATAGACAAAACAACGTGAGGTGCAGAGGTTAACTTCAAGCATATAAACCCCCATTTTATCATATTCAAACTCACCATATTGTTGTAAATCGCCTCCCATCATATTCGGCATATTTGGCGGTTGTGGCTGATTGAAATTCTGCGGGTTAAAGTTGAACGGCGGCGGACCGCCACCCATCGGACCCATAACATCGTTTATTTGGCGACCTATCAATGGATGGACGGGCGTCATTGGAGTCGGTGGTGGCGCCGTGTAATTGTGCATCGAACTTGATGGTTGCATCGCAGAGCCCGATGAGGGCAAACGCCAGTTGTTCGAAGGATAGGCTGTATTCTGAAGAAAAAAGAGGCTTATAATGATGAATTGAAAAGAAAAGGCAGGCGTCGATAAGACAAACAAGTATTGGAAAGGACTACAAAATATTCCGAAAATCGCATGCATTAAACGAAAAGCCTTGAAATTTCTTTTCCTACCAAAGCAACTCAGAGTAATGATTTGAACGTTTGTTGAGCTTCGGAGATCAACATTGCTTTTCATTTTGCAAAAAAAAATTCTGACACTCTTCTACTATTATTCAAGCTCTTCAACGGCTGGAATTATTCTACAGTTGGAACTAGAAAACCACCATTTTAACTTTAAATTTTAGCAAAAAAATTAAATTATTTTCTTCGTAATTAATTTATAGGATTTGAGATTCCGATCAAGTTAAACTGAATGTTTTCTTGATTCTTGGCACCCTAGAAGAAAATTAAATTAACATACAATCATGCAATCACATACTAAAATATATTCGTCTCAATTTCCGTTTATCAGTTTGCTAACAATTACTTTCTCTAGAGGGAACACATATTTCTACATTTTTTGTTGGAAAATGTTATCAAACTGAGCTAGAAAGACGCCTGTTGAGGTATGAAAGACAAGAAACAGTGTGCATAACAAAAAAAACGCGAATCGACGAATCGAAAAACTTCACGACAAATAGAATCACACACATACATTACAATAAACTCTCACCGGATATGAATAATCCATTTGATTTTGATGCATACTACTAGGAGAAAAAATGTCTTGTTGATTGTGATATAGCAGCTGGAACACGTGTTACTATGACTTGAAACACATCTCGGGCTAGGTTAGATTTAACAAAAAATGTAAACCACGAAGAACACGATATGTTCAGAAGCAGGAACTAATTTCGAAAAAGGAAAAATGTTAGAAATCACTTACCTTATCACTATTATGAACTTTTTCGAGCGCTTCAACAAGTGTTGCTGGTTGTTGACTAGTAGTTGGCGCTCCATTTGGAAGCGGTATTCGTCCAACCGAAACATTACTGCTTGTCGAATCAGTGCGTTGAATCAAAGCGGCACTGCTGCTGCTGTTGTTGTTGTTGTTAATGCTGCTGCTGCCTGCTGAACTCGTGCTGCTCACATTTTCATTTCGACGTTTCGCTTCACTCGGCCTAGGCGGAGTATCGTCGAGTGTGATGATTTCGATGGCGGCTTTTCTTTTGGTTCCACCGGAGCCGCTAGCACAGTTTTCGAGTTCTGGTGGAGGAGTACGTGGCTCATCATCTTTCAGCGAGTTACTAATGGCTCTTGCAACATCTGGGTCTTCGTCATCACTATCAGAGAGCACTGAAAAAACCAATTTAGGCTAAAATTGTGCAAAGACAAATACATACGAAAGAAAGAATACAAATTTTTGTTAAAATTTCAAATAGTTTCAACTTTCAAACGTATTTTTCCCATACGTGGGTAAATATCGGTGGAGACCTCCGGGTTAAACCCCCATTCTTGACTGAAAGTAAAGCCTCTAGTCAGTTTTAAGTTTCAAAACCGCCAAAAATCACAAATTGAATATTTACGTGATAAATCAATGATTTTTTGAATAATCAGCCTGAAAAACTCGTAAAGCTAGGCCCCAGCCAAAAGTTAAACTCCCACGTCCATTTCGCCGGGGTCCCCCGTGATTTTTCCTTTTTACAAAATGAACCAGTTTAAAAACGTTTAAATCATACCAATAATATCATCATTCGAATAAGTTTTCGCTGTTGGTGCTGCACCATTCCCGTTCGAAGTCGTCGCATTTCCCAATCCAGTTTCCGATTTAACTTCTTTCTTCAACTGAACTCCATCGTCCTCATCGCTCGATATATCAAAAGCCTCGTCATTTTTCAACATTTCGAATCTTCCATCTGGTTTCAACTCGACTTCTGTTGTACTTGAATCAACCTTTGTAAGAACATCTTTGAAATATCTGCAAAAAAATATGGTTCGTTTAATATCTGTTCCAATCCTTAATAGTACTCCTTTCACTGTCACCGTACATTAAACTACAAAAATGCTCAATTGACGTAATGATTTGGAAATGAACCAAAGATAAAACTGACCAAGTTCGTGTTATCAGTCTATTTTTGGATTTTTCTCCCAAATATAGAATTTGATAAGAGAATGTTTCCAAAAAGTGATGACATTCAGACAGAGGGATCGGAGCTTGTAAAAAAAGGAGAACTTACTCGTCAATGATCAGCTTTTCATAGGGTGCATAACCAGAACACACTGGACAATTCCAGACAGGTCTCTTTTCGTTCATCATGAGATACGATAACAAATCGAAGCATTGAAGATGCGTGCAATCGCTGCAACGAGCTGGACATGTCATTCTCACTTTCACGAGCTGAAAAAATGGATTTGTATTTCAGAAATTATTAAAAGGCGTAACCTAAAAAATAGACTGATAAAATCCTTACCGGACACAGTAATCCAATTTTGAGCTGATCCATTGCAATACCATCATCATCATTTCCTCCTAGTTTCTTGATAATCTCTCTTCTTGTCACTTCAATTTCATGATGCTTTGCCGGGTTATCCACCATTCTTCGATATAAAATATCCGCATTGACTCTGTGAACATAATAAACAGCCATCGCCCAACTTCTTTTATCACACATCCAATCAATGGATAACTGTTGTGCTCCGGGCCTTCTCTGACATGGTTGCGTGAGACAGACAGGTCTCGACGGACGTTTTGCTTCAACGTTCGGCTTATTGGTCGGAATCAGACCAGGCAATGTGATTATCATTCCATTCATTTTGACATTGATATTCAGCGGGAAATCATCCTTCTGCGGCTCCTTCAAATCTGTACAATTGAAGAATCTTAACTGAATCTCATGACGCGGCAATGACTTCTTATTCAAATCATACGACATCGCGTGAAACATTTCCTGATCGATGTTGAATGTGAACGCCAGTTTCGACGTGTATCTTTGCGCGGGCGGAACCACCGCAGATAACTCCATGGGTGCTACGAGGGTACTTTGCACATCATAGAATGGGAGGGGCACTATTTTCAAATCGCTTGGAGCTGGGCGAGTAGTCTGAAAATTGAATACAAATTTTCAGTTTTGATAATAAATTCGCTCACTTGTTGAATCATACTCTGAGCGCCATACATTGTTGATCCACCAATTCCATTTTGTGCCATTCCTATCCGCCCATAAGTGTTTTGATTGGCCGAGAATGGAGCAATTCCTCTATAAAAAAGTATTTTTGAGTATATCTATTCACTTTGATCTTATAATATTTCGCTCAACGTGGAACCAATAATGCGCCTTGTCAAAAAAAAATAATAATAAATCAATGCGAGAACCGCGGAAATTTCAATAATTGAATCAACGATATTGACAATCAATTATTGCGTTTATGAATGCTTGTAAACCAAAAAAGTTTTAACATGTTATTCAGCAGTTTTAACATGTTATTATCTAGATAAAAAACGAAACCGATATGAAAAAAAAAACGTATCTGACTGCGAATTTTTTCAAATTCACTTCTGCATTTAAAACAGGTAACTATGATTCTCATAGAAGAAATATAACACCCTTCTCAGAACAGAAAACTTACAAAATGCCAAGAGTATGCTTTTCGAAATTGTTTGGAAAAATACTTTTTCGTATAAAAAATATATAAAATGAGACAATTTTTCAACATAATATGTGAATGAAAAAGATAGGCGATTGTGTTTCTTCAGATGCGTCGCGGCAGCAATGAATCAGACTTAAAATTCAAAAGAAAAACTGTTTTTTCAGGATAAGATTGTTTTATTTGATAATTGCGACGACCCTGGACAAGAAGCAACAATCGGAATTTCAATTTTAAGTTCAGCAAAGAGCTGAATCTACCCGGTTGAGATCTGAAAGATTCCGACAACTTGCAGCGAGTTTGTGGTAAAAGTGCTTCATATTTCTCATAAATTTTCAAAAAAAAAAAAAAAAACTCACGGGTATCCTCGATTTTGTCCATTATAGGAATTCTGATTTGACCGTTTCGACATCTCGCTGTTCAGCTGTAAAAAATTGAACATTGTTAAAAAAATAAGAGCAGCCGACAAAAAATAATCATCGGTCAGTTTTTGTGTAATACAGAAAGAAGCCGTCGCTTGTGATGTTTTATTTAAAAAAAAACTCACATAGTTGAAAACTGCTTTCTGTGTTACTGGATCTTTTAGCAATCGAAGTACACGATCAACCAAATCTTGTTTCAATCCTTTCTTCGAATGGTGTAACTTTTCTAGTAGTTTCTGCAAAAAACAAAACTTTGATGTTTGAATAATAATCATCATAAAAAAAACCCGTAATAAAACACCTTTTGGTGTATGTGCAAACACAACTACGCCACTTTACACAACTTCCTACCGCCAGGCGGAACCACAGAAGGGGAAGAGGATTTAATATTAGGTAATTATCGCAAGATACTAATTTGATATGGGAATAAGAAAAAAACATAATTAGCGTGTATTAATTTTTGGTTCTATCCTAGTATAGGGTCCCAGAATAATGAAAGGGTCTTAAAATATTATGAGGGTGCTCGAACTTTTTAAAAAAAAAAACTGGTGTAAAAAAAAGAAAAAAGATCCCGAAATAATATAAGGGTCCAAATTCTTTTTTTTTAATTTGTTTTTGACACCGACAAATGTATCATCTCGGGATCTTAATTTTATTTTTTGAACGACTACGTCTTTGGAAAAATGATAATGGAGGCTTTTTTGGGACTCCCGGATTATTTTAGACCCTTATATAATTTTGGGACCCTTATTTCAATCTATGACTCTTATATTTTTCTGGGACTCCTATACTAGGATGGAACCTAGTTAACTTTGTCGTTTAATTAATTACGAAATGATTTTTAACAACTATCAACTAGGTTTTTTTTTTAAATTTTGAGTTGAAGGATAAAGTTTTTACGAATCGAGACTTCCATAATTTTATTCCCTCTGAAATACATTAAATCAATGTATCAGAACTGAACACAAAAAACGATCAAGAGCGGAAGTTTTGGTAGAACTCTAACACGAATAACTCTCTACTTCTATGTTATTACTGTAGATATTAATCTCTATTGTTCAAGTGCCAATTAGGAGACCTTTCATCTCGTCGACCAGATCATGCTCTATTAAATATGTTCAAAGAATAATGAGCCCTTTTCGACAATTGAAGATAAAACTTTTCAAACTTGTGAAAAATGTGTTTTTGCGTGAAAGAGTACGTTCCAGAAGCAGAATTTTTGTGAATCATGAAATTTAACACATTAATAGTATATTTTGGAGTTTTCGAAACTTTGAGTGTAAATTATACGATTGGGAAGCAATTTTTAAAAGTATCGAACAGAGAATTTCCTAATGTGATTTTGCAAACAGTAAAAAAAACTTACATGAAGGTCGCCGACTTTTAGTTGATGAATGAGTCGCTGAAAGAAAAATATCCATATGCTAGTCCTACACAGATCTCTAAAACATACCTCCGAGTCTCGAAGTTGTTGTTGTGTCAAAGGGGAACTGTTGTGGTCAAACGACATCTAATTTGATCCACCGCTTCAGTGTTGAACCACGAAAACCAACCAAAATAACCAAACAATGTTAAGGATGATTATTAAAACCTGTATCAAATTGAAGAGAATAGTGATAGAAACTTATTGTAGGCACACAATGGTTACACAGGTTGCATACACTTCGAGTCAATCGAAAATGGAATCCCCAGAAACGGGAAGCAATAATACCGGCCACCAAAACAGCACAAAGACAACACGTATTAGTTATGTGTGCTCGGAAAATTTCATGAAAAAACGCGTTCGAAAGTTTGCTGCTCCATTCTCTCAAATCTAACAATACATACTTGACCGATTTTAATAAAATAAATCTCTAATAGTGATTCAAACGTAGTTTTTCTGTTTAAAAACATCACTAGACTGTTAAAAAGCATTGAACGGGGGTCTCAAGAAAAAAAAACAATATTGAAACAATTAGAAAAACTCCCAAGAGACTTTTCGTGATGTCTAGAACTCGAGAAACAAGATTTTCTATCCATACGCATATCAGGAAAGTCGTGAAATTTATTGAAAGTTCCAGCATGAAGTGATTAAGATATTTTTAACGGACAGTTTTGTTTCTAAATAACATCCTAACTGTTTTTGACAATTCGAATAAACTTTTTTCGCATCCATAACCCGATCAACACCGGTGTGGGCGTATTCAGGAAAGTAGGCTGGTATATTTTTTAAAACTGTAATGCGGATCGGCCCATTTTCGTTATTATGTCTACTGAAATTGAAAAAAATTGTAATACCGAAAATGGGAATTCACATATTTTTCATACTATCATGATAACAATCTTGTTCGGGAATGAAAATTTCAGGTGTGATTTTTCAGCGATCATTTTTTTTGTTGTAAATTTCAATTTTCTCAAACCGGTCAAGTTTGATCTTGATAAATTTTGAAAGTCAGAGTAAATCAAAAATTTCCAAAAATAGTAACGCCGAAAAAAATTAGAAACGCGCGAAAGATTCACTCCGACTTATGCATTACTTTTTTCCGAGCACACAATTTTATGATTGCACGAAAATAGATAAAATCTCGGAATTTTTTAAACCGATATGGAATCAAAAACAACAACACGAAGGTGATATATCACCTATTCAAATATTTTTTCTTTTTTCGAATAAACCTTATCTGAATCTACTTGCGCATAAAACAAAAACAATAAGAAGAACTATTTGAGGAGGAAAAAAGTACACGTTATTTCTATTGTTTTCGTTTTTAGCGTCTGTACCAGAGTTGAGCCTCGCGCTTACGCTTGATTTTCTTTTGCAATTGAAGAACACCGTAAAGAAGAGCCTAAAAGTAAATTACCCCTATGTATTATCGAAATCGTTTAAAAATGACTAACCTCAGCTGTTGGTGGACAACCAGGAACATAGATATCAACCGGGATAACACGATCAGCTCCACGAAGAACTGAGTAGGCGTAGTGATAATATCCACCACCGTTGGCGCATGAACCCATTGAGATGACCCATTTGGCTTCGGGCATCTGATCGTAGATTCTTCGTAGTGCTGGAGCCATTTTGTTGGTGACGGTTCCGGCAACGAAAATCAGATCGCACTGAAACAGATGTTAGGTTATACATTTTTATAAATTTGAATTTTCGGGGTTTTGTTGAAACAATAAAGTTATGAATATTTCTCAGGGATTTTTATAATTGAATAAGAAAATTCCCATAAGCATTAATTTATAAGATTCAAAAAATATTTTAGCTTGATTTTTATTAATTGAAATTTTTAAACAATTAATAAGCCTGCACCAAATTGTCTGAAATGTATAGTTTGATAAATAGAAAACCTCGTTCATCAATTAATTAATAATAATTTAAACTCTCGAGGAAGCAAGGAGGCTATTTTTCGTTTAAAAACTAATTCCACTCAATTTCAATTTTTTTCGAAATAAGAAAATCAGGTTTAATATTCTAATTCAATTTCTACACCTGATGGTTTTCAAAAAATGTAAATCGTCAACTAAAAAAAAACAATTTTTCAAAATTTTGTAAACAAAATCTTTATTTTGGTCACAGAAAATGTTTTTCTAACCTGTCTTGGTGAAGCACGGAATACAACTCCATATCGATCCATATCATATCTTGGAGCGGCGAAGTGCATCATTTCAACAGCACAACAAGCCAAACCGAAGGTGAGTGGCCAGATCGAACCACGTTGTACCAAATTCATAACGTCATCCAAACGAGCCAAAGCATATTCTGCTTTTGATGATGGATTCAAAAATGGTGTTCCTTTAAATATTTTCAATATTTTGTTGGTGATTTTAAAACTGAAACTGTCATACCTGTTGTGGCCATACCCTTTGGTGCTTCGCTACTTCCGGCGACGGCTTGAGTGCCGGCAAATCTTCTTGTCGTTAACGCACCCGCGGTGCGAAGTGCGGAAAGCATCTGTAGTAGAGGAACATTAGCAAGTAATCACATGTCAAAACGAGATGAAATGGAGAAAAGAATGAAAAAAAACTTCTCCGCCCTCAAAAAATCAATAAATGCGAAAATGCAGGCCAATCAATAATAGGCCAAAGTGTGCGATTCAGAGAAGAAAAGAACGTTCGGTTTTTAAATTCCAGAAAAAATTCCCACTTATTAATAAAAAATTGTGAGATTAGAAAAAAAACAAGTTTGTGACAGAAGTTTAAATTTTAACAAGTTACATAGCAGGAAAAAAACTTTTTTTCGTTGAATGTGCGCCACACAATGGAGCATACATTGAGATACGTTGTCGGTTTCTAGGCCATGGCCCAATTTTAGGCTTTTCTGGTTTCCTTTTTCTTTTTTGTTGAACAGATGAGAATTGTTTTTATGATAATTTCCAGCATAATATTTGCCATGCATAACACACATTTTCGAAAAACGGGCGGCCTCCAATTACACACAATAAAGTGTGCTCTACTGCGCATTTTGATGCATTCTCAAAATTTTTGAATGGATTATGAAATATGATACTTTAGCGCTAGAGTAAAGTGAGAAATGGTATTTAGTTACACAACAGGTCATCAAGCAATACACTTTGAACGATAATCCGCTTTTAAAATATACACGTATTTTTGTTGGATGATCTATCTGAAGAGCCACTTGATACATAGCCAATATGAGTTTTTGAAAACTGTGATTCTAAAGAGAATTCATTTATGAGCAGTATTCTGAATGGCATTCTCTTTCACCGATTTTAACTAAGTTCACCACCATTGTCAAGCTTTTGTAGACGAAAAATTGAATAAATTTAAGTACACAAAGAATTAGGAAGATAAAAGAGCGAACTCAACATGAACTTGGTTTTGAATGAAACTCTTTTGAATAGCATAATTATATAATTGGAGGTTACGTTTAGAATAGGAATGACTTCACATACGAAGTAACAAGTCAAGTCAAGATTTATCGTTCACAATTGATGAATGGCAAGTTGATTAATTGACCAAGAAATGATTTCTCATCAACATCCAGAAATGAAATTACGGTTCATAAAAACTGTTTCTATCGGAATCTGAGGCTCAGCTTTTTATACGAATAAAATTGAAACTTTTTCAAGTTGACCTATTTAGAAAATCTAGAATCTTTGTACTCAACAGTATAGATTTTAAAATTAACAGAAAATGAAAACTGGATCTTCTTTTACTTTATTTTTCTCAATTAACTTATTTAAAGTTCAGGAATTTTCAAGGTCTTTAAAAGTGAACAGGAATGCAGAAATCACGAATCGTCGCATCAGTTTTACTCTCGGAGCCTAATTAAATATCTGGAAATCATTCTAGTCTCTTAGAATCGTTTTTATATCCAAAAACCTTTGAAAATTCAAGAACAGAAACAAAAAAACAAAAATAAAATTTAAAGGGCGGGAGTATCAGACAGTACACGAATCAGAGAGACTTGGAGAAAAAAAATAAAAATCTTCGAGACCATTTCAACTCCCGTTGTGCGCCTACAACCCAATTATACTGTATTTTCTCTAATTCCTCCAACAAATCCATTGTCTTTTTTCTAGTTTTCTCTTTTTTCCAAACTTCTCAAGAGTTCCATGCATAAAACGTTTCCAAAGTTATTTAAACCTGTTTTCTATACTTACATAAATGCTAAATATTTTGTGTGTCCCTCACTATTTACTCTCGAAAAAATATAACTTCCACGAATCAAACCAAGTAACTGGTCAAATAGAATAGTGCGGTTTAAAGTAAATAACGTAATGAGAAGTATGAGAAGGCTAAAGAGACATAGACATATTTACACAGTTCAATCGCGCACCCTTCCTTTCTCCCTTTTCCTGTGTTTTTTTTCTATTCGGTCAGTTTTACTTATGCTGACGTGTAGTTCTGACGTGTATTTAGATAATCAGCGATATCATTATCTTTTGAAATCAAAGTATTCTTTCAGAAAATGCGGGCAATTATATCTGTACTTTTGTTGATTAGTTTGGTATTAGCCGAAGATTATTATGAGCTATTAGGCGTCGAAAAAGATGCGGATGATCGAACAATTAGAAAGGCTTTCAAGAAGTTGGCTATCAAAAAACATCCGGATAGAAATCAAGACAACCCGAAAGCTCACGACGAATTCGTCAAAATTAACAAAGCCTACGAAGTGTTGAAAGACGAAAACTTGCGAAAGAAATACGATCAATTTGGCGAAAAAGGGTTGGAAGATGGATTCCAAGGTGGAAATAATTACCAAAGTTGGCAGTTTTATAATGATAATTTTGGAATTTATGACGATGATGTTGAAATTGTGACATTAAATCGGGCAGATTTCCAAAGACTTGTTAGTGAATCCACAGATATTTGGTTTATCAATTTTTATTCGACTTATTGTGGACATTGTCATCAACTAGCTCCAACTGTAAGTTTTTCACAAATTAGATTAAAAAATACGTGCTCAGAACTCCCAGAATTTCGAAAAAATTTCATCAAAAAATTTGAAGAACTGGATGAGCCTGTCTTCTTAGATTCGAGACATTATAGGGAACCTCCTATCCGAAGGACTGAGCCTATTTCAAGGCTTCCTACCCCAAAAGTTTCAAAATTAGCTGGTGAATCACAAGATAACATTTTTCCTTAAATAAAATTCAGTACCATGCCCTTTATAAAAAAATTCAAGTTCTCTGAGTTTAAAAATGTTTCTTAATGTATTCTGGTATAAAAATCGTAATTTACGAGCCGCAGAATCCGTATACAACAAATAATTATTTGAAAAAATCGAACGAGATTCTGAAAAATTCAAATTTTTGCCAAACTCCCTTCCAATAAAACAAAATTCTAAATACCCATATATGTACGCATAAATTTGTTTCAGTGGCGTAAATTCGCTCGTGAAATCGAAGGAACCATCCGAATCGGAGCTGTTAACTGTGCCGAAGATCCTCAACTCTGCCAATCTCAACGAGTCAACGCCTATCCTTCTCTCGTATTCTACCCAACTTTCGAATTCTACAACGGCCAACGTGATGTCGAATTGATGACTGATTTCGTTATTCAACGATTGAAATCTGAAGTTTTACATTTGACCACAGATAACTTGAAAGCGTTGAGTGAAGAATGGGAGCCATATAAGAATTTACCATGGGTCATTGATTTTTGTGGAGGAGATAATCATGAATGCTTGTCATCAACTACAAGGTTTGTTAAATGTTTCACGATTTTTCTAATTTTGTTTAATTTTAGAAGAAAGTTATCAGCGATGTTGGATGGTTTGTGTAATGTTGGAACCATTGATTGTAACGCGGAAAAGAAGCTTTGCGGCAAGTTCGAGCAAACTTCAGGTGTTATTTATTTCCCAGCTGGGTCGATTTCGGCAGAAAAGCAAATTGTGAGTTTTCACAGAGAGATAAAACTACAATAAAACATTTTCGCCGTGAAAATAACCCGAAACGTATTTTCTATTCTCATCCAAGTTTTCACCTTGTTAATATGCAAAATTCAAAAGTAATATCTATAAATTTAAAGTTATACCTCCAAAAATCATTTTAATGAGGTTCAGTCCTTTTCATACTTTTTCTTATTTCAGAACATTGAATCGATGGATGCTCAAGAAATTGCTCAAAACGTCATCAATAATCTCAACGAACTTGACGTTATCGAAGAGAACAATCTTCAACACCTTCTCGAAGGAAATGATCCGGATGAGCCGATTGCTGTTTGGATGCTTGCCAACGGTGAACAATCACAAGATCGTAAAGATTTCCGACGACTTCCCGCACTTGTCCAAACCGCTCAAATCTTCTCATTCGATTGCTCAAAATCTGAAATCTGTGCGGATATTGTTGATATGACAAAGCTCCCTCAATTCTTGGTCTTCAAACCCACTGGGGGATATGAAATTGATTATGCGGGATCGAAAGACTTCCGAGCAGCTGCGCAGTTTATTCGAGATGCTGCCAAGTCACATATCCATGTGTTGAATCGCGACTCGTATGAGTACGCGATTTCAGGAGGCGAATTTTATATCGTTGATTATTTTGCGCCATGGTGTCCACCATGTATGAAACTTTTGGCGGAATATCGTAGATTCCATTCAACTGCTGAAGAGGGAAGTATTCTTCATACAGCGGCGATTGGATCACTGGATTGTGTCAAGTATCGCGATCTTTGTCTTGCTGCCAATGTTCAAAGGTGATTTTAGTTTTGAAAAAACCATTCGGAACTTTTGTAAAAATGGTAATATGGTCTGAAATCGCTTTGTGGTCAAAACAAAGAAATATTATCTTTTTTTTTCAAACAACAAAATTATTTTTTCACGCCAATGTACGTTTCAGAACTTTGATTAGTTTGAAAAGAAAATTTCGGTATTAATGATATTGAGTAAGAACAGTTTCAGCTGAGAACAAGAAAATTAATTTTTCAAAAATATGTTTGTAGTCGTACAGGTTGCGCTGTTCAGAAAAACCTAAGTTCAACTTATTTTAAAACGACACGACTTCAAAAAAATCGACGAATCATTATTTTTCAAAAACGATAGTAATTCACGATATAAATACTGAATTTGTATAATTTTCGGCGGTTTTGAAACTAGAAACTGACTAGGGAGTTTCAGTTAAGTAAAAAATGGAGTTTTAATACGGAGGTCCATTTTAACCTTATTTTTTCCAGTTATCCAACTAGCATCATCTACACACCAGATGGAAAACAACATAGAATGGTTGGATATCATTCCGTTGAGTCAGTTATGGAATTCATTGATGTGAGTCTCTTATCTTGTCTCACAATTTCTCATGCTCTTTTTCCAGAACGCTTTGAACCCGTCGGTCATTGAAATCACACCAGAAGACTATGAGAACTTGGTTATCAATCGGCCGGACGTCGAAACATGGATTGTCGACTTCTTTGCTCCATGGTGTGGACCATGTCAACAATTGGCGCCAGAATTACAAAAAGTGGCTAGAGGTCTGTTGGAAATGGATGAGAATGCAAAGACGGCATCGATTGATTGTCAACAATATGCGACATTCTGCAAACAGATTGGAATCGGATCATATCCGACGATTCGAATGTTCCCGGCGAAGAAGACAAAACAGCCGAGAAGATCGGCGTTCTAGTAAGTGTTGTTTGAGCAAAAAGAGCAAGCTTGGTAGTAAATGACTTCTCGGAAACTTTTACCCGGAATAATGAGAGCAAACCTCACAAAAAATCATAGAGACCGAATTCTCGATTTCTTTCCGAAATAAAAACAACTGAAAAAATTTCCGAAAAAGTCGGGAAATTGGGGAAATCGAAAAATTCAGAGGAAATTTCGTTCACTAAATCAGTTTCCATATAGAAAATCTTCAGATTAACAAAAATCATCCTTGTTTAGTAAAGATATTTAATTTTTGTGAAGTAACAAATCTCCTATCAAAACACCACAAGATTTTATTTCAGAACATTTATAGTTTTTCTAATGAATAAAGAAGAAGACGAAACAGCCGAGAAGATCGGCGTTCTAGTGAGTAATTTTTGAGCAAAAAGAGCAAGCTTGGTAGTAAATGACTTCTCGGAAACTTTTTTCCGAAAAACAAAATAGGAGATTCCAAGAAATTCGGAAAACTTCAAAATGAGAGCACTTCGCAAAACATCATAGAGCCCGAATTCTCGATTTCTTTCCAAAATAGAAACAACCGGAAAATTTTTCAAAAAAGTCGGAAAATTAGGGAAATCGAAAAATCCGAAGGAAATTTCGTTCACTAAATCAGTTTCCATATAGAAAATCTTCAGATTAACAAATATTTCATCAACGTTTAGTGAAAAAATGTTTTTTTTTGTGGAGTAAAAAATCAACTATCAAAACACCACAAGATTTTATTTCAAAACATTTATAGTTTTTCTAATAAAAATTCATATTTTCTAGCGACTATCCAAACCACATGTGGCGAAACTCTGACTCCATCCAACGATGGGCCTACAATTTCCTTCCCACTGAAGTTGTCTCACTTGGAAACGACTTCACAACAACAGTACTCGACTCGTCTGAACCGTGGATTGTCGACTTTTTCGCCCCATGGTGTGGACATTGTATACAATTCGCGCCGGTTTATGATCAAATCGCTAAGGAAATGGAGGGCAAAGTCAACTTTGCTAAGGTGGATTGTGATCAATGGCCGGGAGTTTGTCAAGGCGCACAGGTATTGAAATATTCTATTTTTCTTATTATAAATAAGTATTTTCTAGATCCGAGCATATCCAACGGTTAGATTGTACAAGGGGAAGAGTGGATGGACCCGACAAGACATTTATGGATCCCAAATTCATACCCAGCAAAAAGATGCGTTCATCGATTTTGTCAGCGAACAACTTGGTCTCAAAAAACATGATGAATTATGAAAAGCATAATAATAATAATTTAAAATTACTGATAATACTCCTATTACCAATACGAGTTTCTGAAAAAGCCCTAATCGCTAACGCCTTAAAATATGCATAATATTATGATGAAGAAAAATAAATATTATATATTTTTGAGAAACAAAACAAAACAAAACAGAAAGAAAGAAACAGACAAGAAGTTACCCATTTATCATTTTCGTCTAGTATAATGCAATATCCTCGGGATGATAATAGTCTTCTTTGAGACGATTGATGTGGGCTGGGATGATACATGAAGAATTGGAGACGAATTGGAAAATGTATTGGGAATCGAGAAGGTCGAAGGCGGGTTGGAGGATTTCGACGTGACCTGGAAGAGGGGGGATTCAGATATTGTAATGAATTTTTGCTGAGAATTATTGAGTTGAGCTAGAAGTATGTGGAAGCTTCTTACAGATCGGGAAAAAACGTCACAGGGTTTGAATTTTCGCCTAAATTATTTGTTAAACTCGAAAGGGAGGTTCGATCTCCTGATTATAATATATTTTTTATGTGACGGGAATTTTCGTGAAAAAAATTATAAAATAACAAACCTTTTACAATCAGTTCTAAAGAGAACTGGTGTGAAACGCTTATTTCTCATGAAAAATTTAGTACTTTTTATATTCAAATTTTTAATTCTATAATTGTTTCAGCAGGTGGAGAAAACTTTTTTCGGATTTTTTGATACCAGTGAAATTTGGTATAATTCAAAAATTTATATTTTTTCATGATTAGAAATTTATGGGAACAGCTATTAGTTTCAATGTTTCAGTTGTTAACAAAAAAATTAAGTTGCTGCAAAATTTGAATTGAAAGTAAGATTTGAAAAAAAAATGTATCAAAAAGTTTTTAAATAAAATAACAAAAGAACCCTGGGATTGAGCTAATTGTAAGGCTATTCCGAACTTTTTCACTTTATTTTTTCCCATTCATACTCGTTGTTTCTCGATTGTATATTTTTTAAACCGTTGTCCATTATTATGTTGAACTACACGTGGCAAACTCGTATTCAATGGTTAAATAAAATAAAAACTATACCTGCAGACTTTGTCGAAAATTGGAAAGGCATAATAGATTTCTGTGAAATGTTCAAAGCACATGGATCCGGGATGAAAAATGGGACAATCTTGTAGAACGGCGCCAACACATAAACAGGAACCGAGTGTCGCTTGGCGGCCAGGGCGATGCTTTGACTTCCAGCTGGGACAAGACAGGAGCCATCGGGGAAGACGGCGATACATGTTAAGACAACTTTTGTCGTTTCACACATTTTTGCAGCAACATCATGAAGACGAATGGAAGAGGTGAAGTCATTCAATTCTTCGGTTTTTGATTCAGGGATGACGTTAAAAACTCGATATTTTCTATTAGCCTCTCTTGATTTGGCGAGAAATGAGTCGAGAGTTTTGGAGGTGTCCAATTGATAGACCATAACTACATCTTGATTAAAGATGAGATCCGACGATTGAGCGGCGATGCTCTCGCGACAGGAATCGATTTCGGTTGTGAGTTCTCTGATACTTTCTATGAGATCTTTTTTGATTTTCTTCATATCCGCGTCTTTCATATCTGTTGGCTCGGATTGTTTGCAAATTGTGAACAATGAGTCGTATGCTCGATGATTGCTAAGTCCGTTCTTTTTGTTTAATTCATCTCTGGCAAGCTTTGAGGTCATTAGAACGATATTAACCATTATCAATTCTGTTGGTTCTACTGCCGATAAGAATTTTGCATGATTGTGCAGCGATGCTAACAGTTCTCTGTAACAATATTATGAACTACAATGAACTAGAGCCGAATTACTTACGTTATAGTCTTGACTTTTTCCAACAAAATAATTTTTCTTAAAAAATTGATGACATTTATCGATGTTGTCGAAGATCCAGGGCGTTTTGCATTTTTTCGGAGAGCCAGAACAAAGCTCCGTTTGAGCTCTTCAACTTCCGATCTACTTTCGGACATTCTAAAACTAGGAAAGCTTGAAAAAGGGCGGGACACTGTAAAAAAAGAAAACAAAAAGAAAAAACCAAGCGAGGAAAATGTGCTCCATTGCAAACGTTGTGTAGTTCTCTTCGACGTTTTGTTTGTACTTCTCGAGAAGAATCCTAATTTTTCCTCGTTTTCGCGCGCGGGAAGTGGAATGACGGCGGAACACGTGAAAATGAATGTGGGAACAAGTTCAGGTGAGATTAGGCGATTTACTAATCTTGTTAGTAAGATTGTTTTGCTTGCAGATAAAATGCAGTGCCCTATTCCCAGGAAAATTTATAAAGTTGTGCGAAGGAACGACGGACAGGGCAGTTCAACAATGAATGGTGCAGCTAGAATGCATAGAAGGGATGATTATTTATCGCTGGTTCAATTAGAGTTATCGGAAACCGAGATAAATGTGCAAAATCTTGGGAAACTTATCGCCGATGGGATTTTGAATGAAGTTCTAAACGAGGGAGAATTAGATGAATTGGCGAAGATAGCAGCCAAGAATTTGGGTCATCTGGGAAATATCGATATTGTCAATTTAGCCACATGCCTTAATAAAGGGACAATCGATAGTAGATACGTTGTGATTGGCAATTCTTTCTTATGGAATGTTGTCAAATGTGGAATGACATCAGTTCGCGACAAGTTCGATAACTTCAACTTTAAAGTTTGTTCAATGAACGATGCTCAGAATATTAATAAAGTCGATATGAATTCGAAAAACGTTGGAAACTTTGATTTCGTTGTTCATCCCGAAGGTCTCTTCCAAGAAACTGATCTCATGGAAATTTTCCAAGCTATCACATTCCGAAAAGGAGCTGATATTCAGAAGAAAGCGAAAAAGATTGTTAAGAGTTATTTGGTTCGAGCGACACATCCGAAATGCGCAATTTGGCATTATGGACTTCGATTAAGTGGGAGCTCACACAAAAAGACTATTCAAGACTTCCCCACTGAAATCGCCAAAACACTGATCGACTTCATGATAGCCTTGACAGGTCTTTTCCTTAAAGAATTAGAGTTGGAATACTCAGACCTAGGAGATCAAAATCCGTAAGCTCTTCTGAAATCAGCTAGTTCTTCAATCTCAAAATTTCAGCTTCATCCAAAGCCTCGGTGAAACGTTCGAACAACGCAAAGAAGAATTCTACAACCTCAAAACCTATCGAAACACATTAAACGGAAAATTCCGAGTCACAATCGCCGAAGCTTTGTAAGCGAAATCCCATTTTAGAATTTCCTTTGTATTCTGTCTATTTCAGAAATGAGGTCCGTGAAATGCCGTTTAATATCAGATCGAGAGAACTGCAAGCACCGCCGGTATTTGAAATTTTAAATTCAACGAAAAAAAAAACAAAATAATTTTTTTGTAGCGTGGCCGACCGATGGATCCAGAGTGTGTAACATGGAAACAATACGAAGAATTGATTAAAAGATGTAGTGAGAATCCATCCAGTGAGAATTTGAAGGAGAAAGAAAGGATAGAGTATGTTTTTTTATTTACAGAATGTGAAAATATATCGAACAAAAATGCAAATTGAAAACAAACATTGAAAATGGCTGAAATGTTAATTAAAAATTTTTAAGTTCACGAGAAGAAAATGAAAATATGTGAATGTTGAAACGTGAAGATCCTAGATGTCATAATTATTTAAAATCCGATTCGAATTTAAAATTAGTCTTCAAGGTTTTTTGAGATCGTGAAAATATGCCTTCAACATCTGAAAAATATAAAAATCACTTTTATCAACACCAAAGTATTGAAAGAACGAAAGTTTTAATTTCTGAAATTGGTTTTGAAACGTATATTTTCACTGTCCAACGACCTAATCATAAATTCAATTTATATTTTCAATGTAGAGTTTTCGATATATTCTGGTATTAAAATTGGATTCTATTGCTCAAAAAACCTTGATTTATGTATTTTAATTTTGAAAATTTGACGCTTGGAATTGAAACTAAAATTCTCCTATTTTTTTCTTCTTCAAAAAATGATCATATTCCATTTTCAGAGTTCAACTTGAATATGATGCGCTAGGCGAAGAAGGAGAGGAAGGCGAAGAAGGGGAAGAAGATGAAGAAGAAGACGAAGAGGAAGAGGAAGATTCCGGAGAAGGTCCGAAACCATATGACAATACCATCGAAGAAGACGACATAGTGCCGAAAACAGAAGAAGATGATGTAAAAGGCTAATAAAACAGTTTTTCCATTGATCTTCCCAATTTTATCAACTCCTAAATACGTGGTCTCAGTTATTTTTCTCATTTTGTTCAATAATAATTTTGTCTGTTATTTCATCGGTTTTTTTTTAAATTTCAAACTTTAAGTTGCTCATACTTTTAATTATTTTTTAAAATTGAGTTTAAAAGATTTCTAGATGTCTGATTTTCAGATGGGGGTAGTGCTGAAAGCGAGAAAATTGATTTTAACCGGCACAACCGCTAGCACATCAAAGTCATTGGCTCATACACTTCTCATTGAGAACGGGTTTATTGCGCCATCGAGTAAAGGATTGTATAGGTTAGCGCGTTTTTCATTTATCGGAAATGAAAATATGTGTTCGATTTATGTGATATGTGATAAGAAACACGAAATATATCAACGAACAAAATTGAAAAAAAAAAAAAATATTTTTGATCTGCTTGTAGACTACACTCTACTTTGTACTCTGTGCCCCTACAAAATAAAGTGTAGTTTCATTTCTCTGCTGTGCTCATTCAGTTAAATAGAATCCAATTTTTCGAAAAGTATCGCAATGAAAAAATTAAATTTCTCAATGATTTTTGTTGTTTTAAACAGCTCAAGAATAATTTTTTAAATGTAAAATTGACCTACTCAAAAATAAACCGCGAAAATTTTTTTCCCGAGTGAAAAAATCGCGCGCCACTTTGAAAAAAAAATCATTTTTCATTTTTTTTTTCATCAACCTTCGGAGTGTTTTGCATCTAATTGTGACCGAAGCGAAACTTTAAAAAAAAATGTTTCCATAGTGCTCCCAATATATTATATTTAAATAACATTTGTTTACCAACGAAAGAAATGTGCTCGATTGATTTTCTTATGTTTATTAACCTTTCACAGAGTGAAATTACAAAGTTTGTAAGATTCACCTATTTTTTGACGCCTTATAAAAGTTCTAATCAAAAAATTCCCAAGTTCAGATACTTTCATCAGATATTTCTTTGTTTTCTTCGCGAGAACATTCGACTGAAAGCCGAAATCCTTTAAGCCATAGCGAAACTTCAAAAAAAAAATTTCATATGAAGTAAAGTCAAAAATACAATAATATGCTCTCGATTAATTCAATAAAGAGCGTGATTATATTTTCAAATTCTTATTCGTCGATAGTTTACTCGCTTCACAAAAGCTTTCAACCAACCATGTCGCATTTGCAGCCTTCTCCCATTGGGTCAACGAGTAATCGATAAACTATGCCGGATATTAGACGTCGAGTTCCAAAGAATCGGCGCCCAAAAAGTATCGATGCCCATAATTGGCACAAAACAATTGTGGGACAGAACGAAACGTTGGGATGCAATGGGAGCAGAGATGATGACATTTGAAGACAGATCTAAAAATTCACTTTGCTTACAGGTTCGTAACAATAACTTTTCACGACAAGCGTAAATAAAGAATATTTCAGCCAACGGCCGAGGAAATGTGCACGGATTTGGTTGCTAATTTATCATCGCTGAAAAAGAGCATGTTCCCATTGATGCTCTATCAGATTAATGAGAAGTTTAGAGATGAGATGAATCCGAGATTCGGTTTGATGAGAAGTCGACAGTTCCTCATGAAAGATTTATATACATTTGACATTGATGCAAATTCAGCGAGGAAGACTTATTCGAACATTTGTCGAGTTTATGATAGGATATTCAAGAATATTCTGGAGTTAGATATTATTAAAGTGGAAGCCGATTCTGGAGTTCATGGAGGACAACTTTCACACGAATATCATCTCAGGAGTAGTCTAGAAGAGGATTTCGTCGAAACATGTAAATCATGTGGCAATTTCACTAAATCCAATTCCTGTGGATGTCAACAAAATGTGACGCTAGAGAAAATCAATACAGTGGAAGTTGGACATACGTTTCACTTGGGAACCAAGTATTCGCAAGACATTGGGGCGAAGTTTTCCAATAGTGGACCATTGGATATGTGCTGCTTTGGGATTGGTGTTTCGCGACTTTTACCGGCGGTGATTGATGCGTTGACTGTGTCGAAAGAGGCGATTCGATTGCCGAGAGCGATTGCGCCAATTGATGCGGTTGTTATTGTGAAAAAGGTACGGATGTTGTACTAATAGAAGGCTCTATGAATGTGCTCTAATCCGTTTTGATTTCTGATCCAGTTCCTACAAACTATAAGTTAAAAAATTAAAATTTACTTGAGAATTTCCCGGAGGATCTTTCTATAATCAAACTGAACAAAATATAACTGGTTCTCACAACTCCGCTGCCAGTATAACAAGTTATTTTTACACTTATATCCAATTTGCCTTGAAACTAGTTCCTAGGATCCGAACATCACTGGTGTTTCTTCGGTGAAAGAGACAAATCTGAAAGTATCTTTAAAAAAAACATTTTTTTCCAATTGCAATGAAAAAGTTAGCTTTTTTGTGAATAGACCCCTTCTTTTGTAAAAAAGACTTTGTACAATAATTTTCTAGAACATTTTTTTCAGCTAGGTTTATGAATGATATTTGGATCTTCATAAATGAAACGAAAAAAATATATAAGTTTTTTTTTCAGTCACTAATGTCGAACGTGATAGTCGAAATGACAACATCAGCCGCAGGACGATATCTCAAAGGAGGAATCATGATCGATGATCGAGTTGAAATGTCAGCCGGAGTACGTATCCGAAACGCCAATCGCCTTGGAATCCCCTTTATCGTTGTTCTAGCCAACGCCACTGAAAGATCTCTAGTCACTGGGGTAAGCTCATTCTCTTTCTTCTAACCCCACCAAATCTTATGTTTCAGCAACCATTGATTGAAGTATTCTCAACGCAGCCGAATAGCGATGAAGTCATCTCGCATGGTAATTTGAGTTTGGAGCAATTTGTGACGTTTATACAGAACACTGAGGCGAATCCGACTCTTTCGAAAATTCCCGATTTTCAGGAAGTGAATAATTAGTTGTTTTGTTAGTTTTTTTTGAATAGAAAATTTATAGATTTCTAGATTTTCTTAGAAGTTTGCTTATCATGGTTTTTAACCATGTTCAATATTTTTTTCTTGAACTTTTCTCTCTGAAAACTATATATTTTGCAGGTCCAAAATGTCTGATGAACCGGTAGCTAGAAGGGAATCGTTCTCAATGCTCAGAAGAGAGCTCAAAGAACCGATTGAGCTACGAATCGTCACCTTGAACGCGTGGTGTTTACCGCAACCATGGCCGATTGGAAGTGCGGATAGGTTGCATAGATTGGAGAAAATTGCGGATTATATGATTGAGGAGAGCTTTGATATTGTTGGATTACAAGTGAGCTTCTGATCTTACTTCTCATTTTTATTTTAATCTTCTAGGAGTTGTGGAGTTATTATGATTTTGTTCGATTGTCGGAGCAGGTGTCTGGTGCTTATCCGTTCTTTCATTATTTTCATTCTGGTTTCACTGGAAGTGGTGTATGTGTGTTCTCGAAGCATCCGATTGTATCGACACTAACTCATAGGTGAATTTTTTCTTCTCGCGTATTTTTCGTACAAAATAGTACAAATATACCACCATACACTCGTGAAGTTCTGATTTCGAGTTTCGGTAGTTTTATTTTCTTATGAAACCGTTGGTTCGCAAACTCGCTCGCGGTTTTGTCTTCGTCTCTCAAATTGAATTGAACTTTTTTTCGCGTGGTCAAAAGTTTTTTTTGATGAAAAATGAGTTTCTGAAAATATGCGGACCTAGGTGTGTCACTTCGAGATAAGGCTAGAAATACGTCCAAATATTTTATTTATTCTTATTAACAGATTCAGATTCAAATCAAACAGATTCAACAGATTCAAACAGATTCAAATAGGTTTATTACAAAAAAACAACTTATTAGAAACATTATTATACACATTTGAAAGATATTCAAAAGCAATTTCTCGAGTTTCAAGATTGATAACATAGAACATGAAACAGTTCAATGCATATTCAAAAAATAGTTTAACAAACACGTAAATACATGCAATTACTTTTGAAACTTTGTCCTTATAAACTGATTCTATTGTCTTTTGAAATGAAATAATGTATATAATTTGAAAATAATCATATGCGATAAAAAATGTGACGATTAGAGATCCTACCACTGTTCTTCTCATGCTGAAGAATTTTCGGCTTTGTACATTCTCCACTGTTTCTCCAATTTTTCGTAGTTTTAATTCGATGATGAATGCTAAGATAATGTTAATTGTTAGCGTGAATAAGGCAATCAAAAATGATATTCCAAAAGCAATGTAGTCGAGAGTGAAAAATTGTTTAACGTCCCAACCATTTTCAAAAACTGGCAAACCTCTCAAAAACGAAACAATAATCTTAAAAAAGTTGTGTTGTATTTTCACGAACAAGAAGTTCTTACCCAGGCAATGATCATAAATTTATGAATGTCTGAATTGGAGAATCGGATGTGTGGATGGTATACAACCCAGAAACGTGAAACCGCCATCAAAAACAGTAGCGCATTTCTCAAGTCCAAAGCACATACGTATAACAAGTAGAGAGCCTTTTTGATTATTGGGTTAACTTGGAAAATATCACAATAAACTATTAGCAGGAAAAGAAAGTAACTTTTTTGAGTGCGCCCTAGAACTCACCTGCACGCCAATCTTGTATATTTTGAGGACTTATAATCATAAAAATACCGTTACCAAGTACATAGCTTCGTACTACAGTCAGTATTACTTCATACACTACAGCGTGTGTAATGTACGCTTGATTGAACTTTACTGAAAAGATACTCTTTGTAAGGCAGCCAACTGATGAAACAAACTTTTTCCTTTAACGAGCAAAATCACCATCAATCCGTTTGCACAGTAGAAAATTACATCAAAAAGTATGGAATAATAATTGTAGAGTGGTTCTGGTTCCAGCATCGAAAACTTGGAATGTTTTGGAATCACGAATTTATAAGTTTAAGATCATATGGCTGAATCTAATTCATGAAAAATGATGAATTGACCAGATGTTTGAGAATTTTTGAAATTTCGGGAAAAAATCATCAATCTTCTTAATAATAAGTTCTTATTATTCAGATACTCTTTGAACGGATTTGCTCACCATATCCATCGTGGTGATTGGTTTGGTGGAAAGGTCGTGGGATTGACTGAATTGGAAGTCGGCGACATTCGCGTCAACTTCTATACAACACATTTGCACGCCGAATATGATCGAGAGAATGATTTGTATCTACCACATCGAACTTCGCAATCATTTGAACTCAGTCAATTTGTGAGACATACAGCGAGAGGAGCCGACGTGGTTATTGTCACTGGGGATTTGAATATGGAACCGTGTGATTTGGGATTTAGGTAGGTTAAAAACAAGACGAGTGCTCCTATTAAAAATGAAGTTCTGGGCATACCTCATTCAGATCTGTGCAGAAGCCCATCTTGAAAATACACTGTGGTTTTCAAAAAGAAAAAATAACCGGAAAACATTTTGACACAACTTTTCCAGAATTACACTCTGGGATTTTCTATTTGGGAAAAAATGTTTTCAGCTTCGAATTTTCCTCTATTTTACACTGTGAAATTTTTCAATTATATACCGTGATAATGACAAACTCTGAATCAGATATGGTTCTGGCTTAATTTGACATCAAAATCAGATTCGCTGGTCTAAAAACCTTAAATATCACATATTTGGAGTTTTATTTTGAACATTGAACAAAAATTTAAGTGCAAAGTACGTTTCCTCATTTATGTAAATGTATGTGAATAATCTTTTATCAAGAAATACAGTTCTATATTTACACATAAAAATTACCCTTTTTTTCAGACTGATTCTGACTCAAGCGAAGCTATTCGATGCTTGGAGAATGAGTCATGAAGTTGGAGTAGCTGATGACGGTGAAGTTGAAGGTTTGAACAAGTGTCGAGGAATTGGAAGAGGTGGAACCTGTGATAGACCGGATAATAGTTATACGAAACGAGCATTGAAAGGCGATGTCGACGAGAGTAAACGGATCGACTATGTTCTATTCAAAAGTGGAAGATGTAATGTGAAATTGGAGGAATGCGAAATCACAATGAATCAGATTCCCGGCGAATCGTTGTCTTATTCGGATCACGTTGGACTCTACGCTCGATTCACTGTTGATGGGAATACGAAACGACAAGAGAGTGTGAGTTGGGAGCCGAACCGACCGCTGCTTATTGAGGCGATTGGAATTGTGTCGGGTGGAGAGAGACGGGCCAGATATGATCGAATGTTTTTCTTTGCGTTGGCCTCGATTTGCTTGATTCTTATAGCGGGATCGCTGTTCCTCGACCTATTCCCTACTGCTTTGGGGATTTTGAGGTGAGTCTATAAAATTTTGCTGTTAGAGAATTCTTATGTTATCAGGTTTCATTCTAATCTAGTTTAAAAATCTTTGCTCTCTTAGTTCCAGCCTGTTCTAACAAGTTTTCGATACATTACTCATTCTGTGAACATTGAAATCCGGTCAGGAATAAAAACAACAGAGGTAAAAATATTCTGACTCGAGCTGAAACATGAAAGCCCAGATTTCTATTTGCTCATTGTCAGCAGAATATTAAGGCTCTACATCATTTGGCCACCCAGATATTTCGCCATTCTTCGTAACTTGTTTGTGTTTCAACGCGGACTCTAACTCTCTAACTCCCAACAAATGGCTCAAAGTGTCAATGTTATCCTCCAGACCACGCGAACGTAGATTTCACATGATTAAATAGGTTATTTTATAATTTCGCCGTTTGTAGAAAAGTCACAAAAAGTGGCGAAATGTCGGGGTTTCGAAATGACGGGTACACAAGTGACGTAGATCCAATTTGAACAGTAGTAGTTTATTAGTGAGAAGTGAATATCAAAAGAAGTTTTGAAACGTATATTTCGCTTGTATTTATTTTTCACTATTCAGAAATGTTTCCATGATTAATGAAGAAACTAAAAAATAAGTGAATATTACCAACAACATTCTGGTTTTGCTTACCAAAAAAGCTCTAGTTCAAAAAAATTAACCTAGAAACGAGTAAAGTTATAGGAAACTGCTAGAAAATACCAACTATAACCATATATAAATAGGTCCCCTAATCCCTCCGACCAGAAAAATCTCAAAAATTTAGAACTACTCCCATTAAAAACGAATCAGTATGGTGTCAAAAATGGGTTTCAGACTAATTTGAAAACTGTAGAAAGGCAGATTTTCTTGTTGGTGGCTCTTATTTTTGTCTGATCACCTGAGTTCACCTGAGTTTCTGAAGTTAGAACCCGTTCCACTCAAAAATCCAAGAAAGATTGTACACTCTCGATATTAAAAGCTGCTCTAAATAGAATGAGTAAAAGAAATGTTATTATAAAGCTATCAATCTTCCCATAATTACGACTCCCTTTTTCAGATTCGTCCTAACAATTCTGGCAGTTTTCTACGTTTGGCAAGGATTAATCGGATTGACACTCGAACGAAAAGCATTGAAAGCGGCGAAACAATCAATGCAACAAATTTTGAATAATTAGAAGAATACTTACTTCAGTGACATAATCATGTGTAATATGGCATTCTCTGTGATAGTTAGACACTATAAATGTGATTTTTAGATTTATAACAAAAAAATATATATTGAGAAACTGTTGACCTTGGGCAGTTTTTATATATTTTGAATTGTTGAGTTTAATTATATAATCAAGGTTTTTTAAAGGAAATATGTCCAATGTTTCCGATTTTTGTAAACGACGCAGGATTATTAATCGAGAGCTTGGTGATGTGAAGTACAATAAAACAGGTATATTAAAAACTTGAAATCATTGTTGTTCAATTTAAATTATTTCAGAAGATACAGTTGATATTGGAACGCAACCTGTTGCTGAAAAAGTATCGCCACCGACGAAAATATACCTGAACTCGTTTGATGAGAATTTTGCCGAGTATAAGATGTGTTTACTACATGTGACGACAATCTCGTATGGATGTGCTGTAATTGGAGTTTTGGCCACGTTGGGAGCTTTAAGTTGTTATATAAATTTTGTCAGAAGGTCGACATTTATGCCAGCTGATTTGGATGCGTATTTCAGTGTTGGTAGGTTCGAAAGTGTTCAATTTTTGTCATCAAATGTTCTCGGTTTCACCAAAAAGAGCTGGACCTCAGTTTTCTCCTATTTCATGTCCAAAATTGACGGAAATTTTCCGACACAGGGCATTTGAGTATGTATAGAGCTGAACTTGAGTTTGTACCTGTTTAAAGTCTGAAATTAACTTGTTTTAGGTCCGAAATTGAACGAAAAATGTTTCGAAAAAGTCTGTGTCAGTCATTTTTGGACCTAAAACAGTTATAATTTGGAGTAAAATTTTATATTTGTGCGAAATAATCATTACCACGATGTTTGCCATACTCAAATATCTATCTAGAAATTTCCTCAAAATGTGGAACAGTCAATTTTGGACCTAAAATAGGAGAAAACTCAGGTGCAGCTCATTTTTTGTGGAAAATGAACATCGCCATCATGTTTGGCGACCCCGAAAATCTATTTCATCTGATTTCGAAATGTCCCGGAGCCTTTTTGAAGTTTTTGATCTCTCAAAAATTAATGCGATGTCCAAAGCTGAAAAAAAACCGAAAAATCAGCGAAAAAAAACGTTCAAAGCTTCCGCCTGATTCTCTCTGTTCCACACACTCTCTCGAGAGTACTGTACGAGGTCTCGACGCGATTGAACGAAATAGTGTGTGAAACAGAGAGAGTGCTTTGAACGTTTTTTTTCGCTGATTTTTCGGTTTTTTTCAGCTTTGAACATCGCATAACATTTCTGTTTCAGGCATGCCCATAATTTGCACAATCATCGGCATCTTCACTCACTATAAAATCGCTAGAGGTATCTTCAAATCAAAAGCGAAAAAGTTGACCTTCCCCATGATTGTCTACGCATATACGATTGCCGTAGAAATTTTCTCCCTAATTTGGTTGTGGAAAATTTATGTATTTGATGGCTTATATAGAACCGAGGGAACGCTTGAAGTGAGTTGAATTGAATTTTTTTTTGTTGTTGAAACAATTCTCTTGTTTCAGATAGTGAAAATCACAGGAATAGTGCTTGGAGTGGTTGCGATACAAATATTTTTTCATATTGCCATTTATAAGTGAGTTTGAAAAAAATGTGAAGAATCGTATCAAGTTTTACTTCTACAGGATATTTAATTTCAGAACTAGGTTTTTAGTATAAAAATTAATCATTTTGGGTTAAACAATGGAATTTTTTTTACGTTGTTCGATAGATTTTTGAACGCTGATCAGTATCCCGTTGTTCATTTTTGTAGAATGAGATTCCTTATGCGCAAAATGGAGCTTCAAAGTTTGTAGTGAGAAGCATGTTTAAAAAGGTTTCGGGGATTGTGGCATAATTCTCCGGATAATCACATATAGAAAAGAATCTTGAAATATTGCTTCTTATAGGAAATTTGAGAAAAATGCAGCTGTACACTGTATAACAACAATTTTAAAGCTTAGGGCCTAACTATAGGGTAACAAGTATGAAAAATAACCTTAGAGCTTTCATGGTTGCTGAAAATTTTAGAACAAGGCTGTAAAGTTCAGATTTTGGGAACATTTTTAGAAAATTGGAAAGAAAATGAAAAAATTAAACTCGCGTGAATTTTTTAAATATTTTTGTGCATTATCAGAAAATTTCTGAAAATACTGTCATTCTTCATTTTGATATAAAACTAATGTTCTAAAAGAGAAATTAACCCTATTGCATAGCTAAATACCCGATATCTGTAGTTTTTTGATCATTTTTTGAGCAATTTTATCTTTTCCAATGTAAACTTGAAATCTGAAAATTGCACAATGAGGATTACGTTTGGCATAAATTGATAACGGAATCATTTTCAGCGTGTCAAAGTCTACAAAATGATATAAGTCTCGTTGAAAAAATCTACATTTTCCTGAAACCATTTCCTTGTGAAAAACAGTTACACATATCCCATGTTTGTTAGTTTTCATTGGTTTTCGAATTTCATTGTAATTTCAGTGGCAACTTCAAAGCTGAAAACTGTGCATTAAGAGTCGCATTTTGCAAAAATGAACAACAGAACGTTGATCAGCGACCAAAAACCTTAGAAAGTCCTGTACGAACAAAATAAGATTTTTGAATATACTAGAAAAAAAAGTGAAGCTCATAACTGACATTAGGATCTTCCTAAACTACAAATTTTCCACCAAAAAAACCCCTTACGATGTTACTAAATTCAAACTCCTTTATTTTTCAGGTCGTATGTGTTTCTGACAGACAAGAGATCTCATAAAATAGCGGTTGCAAAGGCTGAAAGAGCGGTAAGTCTTTTTTTTTACAATTGATTTGAAAAATGGCAAAATGAGACTAGTTGAGTTTTAAAAATTCACCTGCGTCATTTTTGCACTGTTTCGAAAACAAGTTTTTCGAAATTTGACAGCGCTAAAAATAGAAAATTGCCTTTTTTCGTACACAAAAAACACCGTAACCTAAATTTTTGTTTTTGCAGAAAAGAGAAAAAGGTTTGGAAATTGTGTATATTGGAAGATTCGACGAAATTCCGGCAGAACAGGCCGAGATTCTCAAACGAGATGAAGAATATTTGAAATCCCGGCATCAGTTTGCAGGATTTTTTCAAAATCATTGATATTTTGTATATTTTGTGTATAAATACTAACGTACTACTTTGATCTAACTATGTAATTTTGTGAGAATTTCAAGTTTTTGCTATTTTTTGGAGAAATTTGAACAGTTTATTTCAATAATGATTTCAGCACAACGTATACAATGTCAAAATTTTTAAAGGTTAGTTTTGGGTGTACCCTATCGGAATGGGAAGATAAAGCTGTGAAATATGAAAGTGGGAATAGTGCAAAGTTGAAGAGGTGAAAAAGAAGAAGAGGTTATGCTTTGCCAAGAAACTGGGTCTCGTAGCGATGATCCCATCCAACACTTCCAGCCCAGCATCTGTAAAAAATCGGTTGGATCTTTTGAAAATAAATTTTTTGCGCAAAATATGACACGTGGATTGGAAAACAAAAGTTAGCAATCGAAATTTGACACATGGAAAATTAAATTGTGTGTTTAAAATAGTTTTTTGGAATTCTGAAAACGTTTTAACAAAATTATTGTTCAAAACCTTCTTAGTATTCTCAAAAACGAGCAATTTTTCTATCGTTGCTCCATATCTCACCTGAAATGATAAATATGCTTATTGACGACCTTGTCATTCATCCCCTGCATATCAGCAAAAACAATTCGCAACTTGTCCAAAGTTTTGCGATCCACAACATAGGCACTTTTGACACCATAATCCAGAACTCTTGCCAAATGATTTGCTTGACAAGCTTTTGTTCGAATCGTCAATTCGCGTACGCATGGCCAATAGGTCTGACGATCGGAGATGAAGTCGCTTTCAAGATGAAAATCGGTGTCGAAATTGTTAAAGGCTTTCATAAGACATTGGAAGGTGTACCATTTTTCGAGTGTCACGTCGGAAAGTGAGACAACAATCAACTCGGCGATCGGCGCGTCCATCTCCACCACCTCGACCCAATCGTGAAACACATGCATCAACGACAACAACACGTACAAATCGCGATTCGTCCATTGCTCATCGATCACCATATGGGCGGTGTCGCCAACAATCTCGATCGCCACGTACGCTTTGGAATGACGATGCCACGACGACGAGGTGGCCTCGTTGATGTCTTGTTTGCGGATGTCGAGTTTTTTGATCTGTAACGCGCTTGATACGTGGATGATGGATCGGTTTGTCACACTTCGTGTTTGGTGTTTGTGCTTATCACACACACACACACACACATAGATTCTTTGACGAATTATCGCGGGTTTTTTTTCGAATCGTAGTGGATGTTGTTATTGTTACATCAGACACTTTTAGAAGTGTCATGGAATGTTAAACGTCATAGTTGAACCGGTTAGAGAAAGGAATTTTCATGTTTTCGCGCTCTACTGCACATCTCGCCCGCGAAATTAAATTTCTCAAAAAATGCGTGATTTTCAGCTCAATAAAATGGTTATATATTTCTGTGAAACAGTGAATTCTACATGAAACGCGAAAAAAGGATAATACCAAACTTTTTTCGAATTAGACATGCGCTGCGGTTGTGCGTCGCGTGTTTTTCTTCGGGGTAGCGATGAAATTTTGGACAATACCTTATGTGAAACAAATTTGATCTTAAAATTGTTAGATTTTCTGAGAAATAAAAAATATTCTTTTTTCAAAGTCGTTGAAACAACGTTTTTTGTTCAAGATTTCATGGTGTTTGCACACAAAGCACACAACTTTACGGAAATTTTCACAAATTGTAGAAAAAAACAATTTTGTGCAATGGAGCGAACAAGCTTGTTTCTTTGGTTTTGAATTTCGTAATGAGGAAAGTTGATTTTCCGATTGGCTAGGTGTTTTTAAAAATGGGGTTCATATTTTCGTATTTTTTAAGCCTGAGTTTGTAGAGCACATTTTTAAGGTATAACTTTCGGAGGATTTTTTTTACGGAAAAGTCTAGGATTTGAGAAAAAACAGTTCAAAGTTAAAGTTTTGAAAACTTACAACGTATGGGAAGTTTCCATATTTTTAACTTTCAAATTTTTTCTCGAAAACTGAAGTTTTTGGGGTTATACCTAAAAAATGAGCTATAAAATCATTTTCAAAAAGTAGGCCTGATTTCAAACATAAATTCAGATTCATCAGTCTGTCTTCTAGCCTCTTAAAAACCGGTCCATCTAGATCAAAATTCTGTTCCGCACAAAAACTCAAAGAATCCATCACACACCGTATCAATGTGGCCTTGTGAATGATCTGTCATGGACAGAACAGAACAGTCAACCAGTTTGATCTTTCGATAATTTTATCGAATTATTTCCCCGCCCCCCCCCCACACTTTTCCGTGTAACTAACCATTCTCCACTTGCTCGTCAAATGCTCATTCATATCCTTGCAAATTCGCGACATTTTCATTTGCTCGAAAAAGCTGAGCTGATCCACGGCCTCGCCCAAGAAGTGCATTGGGATAATTGGCTCAGTCTTTGGACTAGTCTCATCGAGTTTCTCTGAGGATTTCATCAGTTTCAAAAGAGCTGAAGAGCTCTTCTTGAGCACACCGTTTGGCGATTTGTGGCGAAATGACAGTTTTCGCATCAGGTTTTTCATTTTTGAAGTTGATAGAGAGGTACTGTAACGATTTTTAATGTTGAAATATAATAGAAAAGGGCGAAACAAGACAATGGAAATTGGAGAAATATGGAGAGGTAAACAATTAACATGGTGACGTGGGTTGATTGATTAAATGATGATTTGGAAAATTAGGCGAGCGGAAACCAACGAAAATAGAAAATATTGTCTAGAGCTCGATGCTTGAAGGTGAAGGCGTGGTTGCTTGACAAGATGGGAAGTGTCTAGGGAGGGGTTGCTTGACGAGAAAGGAGGTGTCTAGAGGTGGCTGCTTGACAAGAAAAGTGAGGTATAAGAGTGCCTGCTTGACAAGAAAAGTGAAGTATAGGCGTGGCTGTTGGATGAGAAAGGAGGTGTCTAGGGTTGGTTGCTTGACGAGAAAAGAGGTGTCTAGGCGTGGCTGTTTGTCACGATGAAAGCTATCTAGGGATGGCTGCTTGACAAGATGGGAAGTGTTTAGGGAGGGGTTGCTTGACGAGAAAGGAGGTGTCTAGAGGTGGCTGTTTGTCACGATGAAAGCTGTCTAGGGATGGCTGCTTGACGAGAAAGGAGGTGTCTAGAGGTGGCTGTTTGTCACGATGAAAGCTGTCTAGGGATGGCTGCTTGACGAGAAAGGAGGTGTCTAGGCGTGGCTGCTTGACAAGAAAAGTGAGGTATAAGAGTGACTGCTTGACAAGAAAAGTGAAGTATAGGCGTGGCTGTTGGATGAGAAAGGAGGTGTCTAGGGTTGGTTGCTTGACAAGAAAAGAGGTGTCTAGGCGTGGCTGTTTGTCACGATGAAAGCTGTCTAGGGATGGCTGCTTGACAAGATGGGAAGTGTCTAGGGAGGGGTTGCTTGACGAGAAAGGAGGTGTCTAGAGATGGCTGCTTGACAGGATATTAGGTGTCTAAGGATGGTTGGAGGATGTCTGGAAATGGTTGCTCGCGAAAAAGCTGTCTGAATGTAGTTGTTCAACAAAATTTCAGAAAATCCAGGACACGCCCCCCTTCTGACAGATCGAAGACGCAGAGAAAAATGAGCCCACGCCTCTTTTTGGTTAGAAAATCAGTTTTTGTAGTGGAAAAGTGAAAGATATAAAATTTCTACGGAATTTCAATCTGAAGAAATATATAATTTTCAGCTTGAGGGCCTAGGGATGGCTGCTTGACACGATAAATGTTGTCTAGGAGCGGCTGCTTGGCAAAAACAGAGAAAGGTCAAGGACTAGCTGCTTGATAGAATGAACAATTTCTAAAATCGACTACACTATAGTCTATAAAAAGGATATATAAATTTTTTAAAAAATTAAAAAAAAAATTTTAAATCCAGGTGTCAACCAGATGGTAGAGGAACTAATATTAATAATATCTGTATAAACATATTAGTTGCACTTTTAGTTCTGCAAAACCATCTGGAAATCATCTGGCTTAAAAATGTCTAGACCTCTCTAGGAGTAGTTGCTTGGCACGATAAAATTCGTCTAGGATTGGGACGTTTGACAAGATGTAAGGTGTATAGGAGCGGCTGCTTAACAGGGTATGAGCTGTCTAGGGGCCGCTGCTTGGCACGATAAAAGATGTCTAGGATTGGGACGTTTGACAAGATGTAAGGTGTCTAGGAGCGGCTGCTTGGCAAGATATAAGGTGTATAGGAGTGGTTGCTTGACAAAATATGCACTGTCTAGGGGCCGCTGCTTGGCACGATAAAAGATGTCTAGGGATGGCTGCTTGTCAAGACAATAAAAGTAACAAAATGCACTACTATCAAATAGCAAATAAATTGTTGCAGAACAAAATAAATAAACAAAAGAATGTAGTTGATTATCTATCTACTAGAAATAAAAGAAGAAGATAATAAGTATCAAAATATGTCCATGAAAGAACACATATAATAGATAATTGACACTACAAAAATGTTGAAAGATGTGTGTGTATGGGGGGGCGGAAACACACAACACACACACATAAATATATATCATCATCTTCATGAAAACCCGCCCTGATCGAACTGTGATCAAGTTGAAGGAACATAATGAATTTCAAGAATTTTTGCGGAAATATGGGTTAAGTATACTGGAAAGCATCAGAAATCAGTACTAGTATACATGTGTAATACTAGAGAGGAATGTTGTTGTTTAAAGACACTTTTTTATAGTTAATTTGATGACTAAGGTTCTTTGAAACATTAAATTATGTATGTATGTAGTGAACCAGTCCACGTCAGCTTTATATACAGAAAATGGTGATTACTTTGGTGACATCATGGGAACAAAAAATAAGACAGAAGAAAAAGTCAAACAAAAGCTAGACACATAATATACATGTTAGACGAATTGGAGGGGGAGAAGCAATGTGACGTAGCTTGGTCAGAGTTCGAAGCGTGCGCAGGAATGGGAATTTTGAGCTCGGAGAGAAAGCTCATGAGAAAATCATGCTCAAAGGTGTTGTCCGAGTTAACACAGTTCCGAGTTAAACGAACATGTTTGTTCGTTGAGCGAGAAAGTGTGCTCTACTGCGAACTCTTGTTTCGTTTGAAGAACGTTGTGCATACACTTCACGACAATTTGCACAGTTCCTTTTTGGTGACTCCAGACGCACTGTAGTTTGAATTTTGAGCTGAAAAAGTTGAGCCTTTGACTGGTAGAATGTTTTCCTCCATCACTGTGGATTGTACGTTCCAGTGTTTCCATATCAAGGAGGCTGCCAAGACATACAAAAGAGAGAGCAGAGAAAAAACGTGTCTCGTGTGATCTACATGTTCCTTAAAATTGTGAATCTAAGATTTTGTTTTTGAGAGAAAGACCTGTTTAAACTCGCGGAACTTTGAGTAAATTTGCTTGAAACTGAGTCAAAAGTCGTTAGCTCAACAAATAGGCTTGATATTAAAGCAACCACGTAAGCTAAAAGACATCTCTGTATCCATGATCAGCAATAACAAATACTGGAAGTCTGACATGTTCTCTATTACTGACAAAAAAAATTATTGCGAAAAGTTGAAAAATGGCTGAGTTTGAGTCAAAAAACGGAAAACGGCGAAAATCAGTTCAAAAATTCTTCTTCCATCATTCCTAGCAAAATGTGTCAACACGCTAGCCACGTACATTTTAATTGACGACTTTTTTTTTTTTGAAAAACAAGGAAGTCGAGAGAAAAAAGTTGACGTAAAAAATAAAAATATTCATCTTTTTGAAACGTCTGCTGAGGAGATAATTCAAAATTTATTTCCCATGTGAAATTCAAATGGCTGAAATTCATTTCGCTTAAAATATTGTGATTTCATATTTTGGAATCCTAATTTTAACTTCAATTTGCGATAGGTTTTGCCGATTTTTTCTAGGAACGATTTTTAGCTTCAGGGGTTGCTTTAATTTTCGAATTTTCAGACCCACAATTTTTCTGGTAGATCAAAGAGCCTTCATTCTCTATTTCTCAGCACTCTCTCTCTCTCTCTCTCTCTCTCTCTCTCTCTCCTATTGTCAATATTGTAGTTTTTGTACTTCCACGGAACTGTGGAACATGCACTAGATGACTCTTTGTTGTTTTCCGAGAAAATTCATGTTTTCAGAAGGCAAGAACAAAAGCTAGAAACATTTTGTATACATACATGTTTTTGAAAAGAATGGAAAATGGAATGTGACGTAGTGGGGTCAGAGTTTGAAGCATGTGGGAGTGACAGTTTTGAGCCATGGGAGAAAGCTCATAGGAATATCGAAAACACAAGTAAATTGTTTGACGCAAGGGATTTAGCGAAGTTATAAGGGATATTTTCTATAACTAACTCGCATTAGGAATAGCTCTTTCTGCTCAGAATTACACTTACATCAAGATTAGTGTATCAAGACTAAAACCAACTTCATCTCTGTCTCTCTGTCTCTCTCTGTCTCTCTGTCTCTCTCTGTCTCTCTCTGTCTCTCTGTCTCTCTGTCTTTCTGTCTCTCTGTCTCTCTGTCTCAGAAGTGCATGAAATCGCAGAAAATCTGAAATTTTCCTGGTTTTCAGAATCGGTAGAAGTCAGTCACAAACAACAAATCTGATCTTTGTCTTACTATCTTTAAAAATCGCGAAAAAAACACTTCAACCCACAGTCAAAGTCCAATTCAATATCTAAAAAAAAGATCACTTTTCAATGACGCGTAAAGTTTAACACCTCTCCACCGAACATCATCAACTTCTTTTCTTTCTATTTGATCAATTAAAAATAAGTCACACATTTCATAATAATTGTTGTTTTGAAGTTTGATTCGACCACAAAATAAACTTCCGATTTTAAATTATTGTAATTCATCAAATATAGAGAAAGTGTTACAATAACACTTCGTCTTGTTTTATTTATTTATTCTCTCTTTTTCTTCGTCTTCTTCAGTTATTTCACCGGTCAATCTCAATCAGATTTATTAGAGAAGTGAAGTGATAAAATAAAAGAGAAGAATGGAGTGCAGAAAGGGCAGAGATTCGAAATGGGCTGATTTAAGGGATCAAGAACTGGTTAATGTAGTCTAGATACAGCAAAAGAGTGTTCTGGTGTGGTTTGAGCAACGGTGTGCTCACTTGTGCTTTATTCTTGTGACTTTTTGATAAATAGTTGTGGTTCATGACCCATTAAGTTTATCATGTGGGGGTAAATACATAGATTCTTTGACAATTTTGCATGATTACACTGTGGCTACATGGCAAGGGGGTGCTTTCAAAAAACAAAAAATCCGATCGATTATTGAACACTCACGTCATGTCAGCGCAATGAAAAATAGCAATTTGCGAGGTTGAGAGAGACGCAGAGAAAAGTTCTCCGAGAGAAGTACATCAGTGAAAGCTTCCATGGCCGACTGGTTAACGGGCGTGTCTTTGAATCGAACGACGGCGCCGAGCTCTGGTTCGATTCCCCCACGCGCCAAACTTTTTTATTATTTTTCTTTTTTTTTTCAAATTACATTTTTTTACAACGTTCTCTTGTCAGATACTACTCTCACAAATATTTTGAATACATTTTTGAGTTTCGAAAAACATTAAACTGTAATTTGAAAAAAAAAGAAAAAATAATAAAAAAGTTTTGGCGCGTGGGGGAATCGAACCAGAGCTCGGCGCCGTCGTTCGATTCAAAGACACGCCCGTTAACCAGTCGGCCATGGAAATTTTCACTGTTGTACTTCTCTCAGAGAACTTTTCTCTGCGTCTCTCTCAATCTCGTTAATTGCATGCTGACATGACGTGACTGATCAACATCCAGTATGCAGTTGTGAAAAAAAAACGAACACTTGTAAATGGAACCGTAAGCACTTCAATTTGGCTGAAAATTCTGAATTTATGCTGTTTCTCTCATTTTCATGTGAAACTAAAGTTCTAAGAATGCTCAGAAGGACCCTATAGCTCAGCAAACTAAACGATATTTGTAATTTTTGATCAATTTTCAATGTGAACTTCAAGCCTGAAAATTTGTTTTTGAGAATCACGTTTTACAAAAACTGAATATAGGATGTTGATCAGCGTCCAAAAACCTATTGAATGACATAATTTCCGTTGAAAAGTTCCATTTTTTCCTTGTTGATTCTGAATTTTTTGAGTCTTGGTTTTTTTTTTCGAACAAGATGTTCTAAGAATCAGTTTTGAAACGTATATCTTGAAGGTTTCCCATCGTTTCTCTAGATAATGATATTTCTGAGTTTTTGAGCCAGTTTCAGCTAGCTTTTAGACGTCGAAAAATATCAGTTCAATGAAATGAAGAAATAAAAAATCTGCATGATATTTAGGTTCTTTAAGAAAATTCGACTGAATATTTTATTGAAATGAAAATATACGTTTCAGAATTGAATTTAAATTGACAATAAGAAAAACAAAATGATTTTTTTTAACCAGAGCTGTTGAAATGGGCAAAATGTGGGCTCCAGATAGCCCAGATAAAAATGCCCATTCCATCCCACCCCACTTCGAGAAATGACCAGATAAACTGGGGTGGGCTGGGCTTTCCCAGGTGGGAAATATAATTCCAAAAATGTAGAAAAAGTTCACGTTTTGTATTTTTTTTCTGACGGATTTGTCGTTTTTTGTTCATTTCATAAAAAAGTCGCATTTTTTTCAAGAAATGAAGGAAAAAAGGACCTGGGCTCCCATGGGATGGTAATGTTTATCTGGGATTTTCCCACGTGAACAATTTTACTCATTTTTCCCATTTAAACTGGGAAGCCCATCTGGGGTACATTCCATTTCAACAGCTCTGCTTTTAACGATTACGTGGAGTTAACAAAAAGTTGAACACCTTGACATCTTTTTGAGTTGATTGTTTTTTTGGCTTTCAAATTCGTAGACGAGAAAATTCATTTTTTTTTCAATTTGACTTCGGAATTAGCCTTACACCATTTGGTGGAGTTTTTTATGCTCCTCAACATCCTACTTCTAACTTTTGCAAAGCTCTACCCGGAAAGCTGAAATTCAAGGATTTTTAGTTTGTCAACGAAAAAGTCTTGTCACTTTTGAAATCACAAAACTTCGAAAAAGTTAAAGTCAACTGAGATATACTGAAAAATGTGAAAGCTCTGAAAATCGTATCAATTTTACATGTTCTCACGTAAAAAAATGTATTCAATTTCCAGCGTTCTTTTGATGTCAAAGACACTCGACTGAAAATTTAAAATTTCGAGAAGATATTTCAAAATTTAAAGTCAAACTTTACGCTTGATTTTCAGCATCTTGCGCGGAGCTTGTCAAAAATTAGATGTGTGATGTTGATCAGCACGATAATACGTTTCAAGTGCGAATTATTATCTCGGCAGCTCTCGGGGAAAAATCGGCAAGCTTGCGACAGTTTGTCGCAAACTTGCGGCAATTTGTCGCAAACTTGCGACATTCGGCTGTCGCAAGGCTTGCGGTGTTCTTGCGCCAATAGTCGCAAGCTTTGCGACATCTAGCAGCAAAACTACTGCACGGCTTGCGACACCCTTGCGACAGAAAAAATGTGTCGCAAGTTTGCGACAAACTGCCGCAAGCTTGCGACAAGG
>LR548914.1:61153-201073 GCA_900536415.3 Caenorhabditis sp. 38 MB-2015
CGCAAGGGTGTCGCAAGCCGTGCAGTAGTTTTGCTGCTAGATGTCGCAAAGCTTGCGACTATTGGCGCAAGAACACCGCAAGCCTTGCGACAGCCGAATGTCGCAAGTTTGCGACAAATTGCCGCAAGTTTGCGACAAACTGTCGCAAGCTTGCCGATTTTTCCCCGAGAGCTGCCGAGATAATAATTCGCACTTGAAACGTATTATCGTGCTGATCAACATCACACATCTAATTTTTGACAAGCTCCGCGCAAGATGCTGAAAATCAAGCGTAAAGTTTGACTTTAAATTTTGAAATATCTTCTCGAAATTTTAAATTTTCAGTCGAGTGTCTTTGACATCAAAAGAACGCTGGAAATTGAATACATTTTTTTACGTGAGAACATGTAAAATTGATACGATTTTCAGAGCTTTCACATTTTTTCAGCGGCAATTTGTCGCAAACTTGCGACATTCGGCTGTCGCAAGGCTTGCGGTGTTCTTGCGCCAATAGTCGCAAGCTTTGCGACATCTAGCAGCAAAACTACTGCACGGCTTGCGACACCCTTGCGACAGAAAAAATGTGTCGCAAGTTTGCGACAAACTGCCGCAAGCTTGCGACAAGGGAAAAGCCTTGCGACACGCTTGCCGTTTTTTCCACGAGCTTTTATATGGTTAATATAGTCAAGAGAAAGAGCGATTTCACTGTCCTATAAAGTACATCTTTATCATATCACTAACTACAGTACTCCTATATGTCTACTAGATGCTTGTCAAGTTTTATTTTTCTCCCCACGTGACATTTTTCAAATCACAAGGGCACTAGGGAAAATACCTTTCTTATGATGAAAAAAATCATGTACGCGATACAAAACGTGACAGATTTCATCATCGAACTTTTGAGTCGTGTGTTCCAGTTTTTTGTACACATTCGTGGAATTCGGAGAATTTCAGCCAAGAGAACTGGAAATTTTGTGAAGTCACCTCTAGGGGTAGACCAGTTTTTCACTTCCGCCCCACGAGGAAATGTGTCAAAAGTGATCAATCATTCATGACGTCACACTAGCAAGCTTCTGAATCACATTTTTTGCAGAGATCAAATGAAGAGGAATGGTTTGGACGTTATAAATGGGAGAAGGATGCGTTGTATTTTGAAGATTGCGAGAATTGGACACGAATCAAGTTGCGAGGAGGGGCCAATGTTAGAAATGTGGTGTTCACCCATTTGTGGTTCTTGGCGCAGGATGAGGAGAATTGCGCATATGTTGGGAGGGTTGATATGATGGTGAGGGAATTTTTTGAAAAAAAAAAACGTCTCACTTGAGATAATATGGTACAGAGAAACGGGTTCTAGACTACTTTAAAAGCCCTTTGAGTTGAATGCTATGGTGAATCACATTTTCTTGTAGAGACCTACTTATTAAGGAACACCGAACTAAGAACTTGGTTGATATTTGGAAGTTAGAACCCCTCCTACCCAAAAAATTCAGGAGAGTTAGAACCCCTAAATAACAGATTAGCCCGCCGGAAAAATATGACAACTTTAACTAAAAAACAATAAACAATTAAAACAAAGGTGAGAAAAAATACACATTTTTAGGATGAGAAAAATAAGGTATTGACTATTTTAATTTTCTATTTCTTTAGCAAGAAGACATTTTTTGATCTATCAGACAAAATAGTGAGTAAAAATGAGAGAATCAGACACTTGTAGATCAAAATGTCTCGAAGCGAAAGGAAAATGGACAATAATTCATGTATACAAGTGATTTATTCCCAAAATTGATGATTTTACAAGGTCAGTTTCAGACCTGATTGGGGCTGGTTCATGTTCAATTTAAACACATTTTTATTGGCTCCGCGACATTTCGACACCGCGACGTTTCGACACCGGATGATTTTTTTGAAATAAATTGTTCAATATTTTATGCCGAAGGTTTCCGGGTATGACAAACATCATGGTGATATTCTTTTTTAACCAAAAAAGAACTACACCCGAGTTTTCACCCATTTTTGGTCAAAAATTGACTGACCTCGATTTTGATGATACTTTCGGATTACAGGTATTTGAGTACGGCGAACATCATGGTAATATTTATTTTACATCGAAAAAGAGCTGCACCCATATTTTAACCTATTTTAGGTCAAAAAATGACTATGCAAATTTCGTGGTTTGGTTAAATTTTTTTTTATTAAGTAGTCAGTTATCTAAAATGGGTTAAAATATGGGTGCAGCTCTTTTTCGATGTAAAATAAATATTACCATGATGTTCAAATACCCTTAATCCGAAAGTATCATCAAAATCGAGGTCAGTCAATTTTTGACCAAAAATGGGTGAAAACTCGGGTGTAGTTCTTTTTTGGTTAAAAATGAATATCACCATGATGTTTGTCATACCCGAAAACCTTTGGCATAAAATATTGAACAACTTATTCCAAAAAATCATCCGGTGTCGAAACGTCGCGGAGCCTTTTTATTGGACCTGTCAATCAGGTTCCACGCAAAAATACTGACCCATTTCATTCTAGTATAATTGAATTTATCTATACGTTACAATGTACGTTTCAGTATTTTCATAAACTCAAGTTGAATATATATTTTTTTTTCAATTTTGGTCTTATATCGTTTACTATAAATATCCGTAAACTTCCAGCAATATAACTGTAGTTTTGACGTTCTATAAAATTTTGAGCCGTTTGAATAATATATCAATAGAATGTGGAAAATTTAAAAACACAGGAAAAATATTAGACTGTTTCAGTTTTAGGAACTTCGATTCTTTAGAACATATTCTCCATTTTCAACACGAGAAAAGGTGAAAACTGAAAAAATGGAGTCTAGTCTGTTTCAGAGTTGTTCATCCTTCGAACAGAAGCCTCTAATTATGTATACAAGTGATTTATTTCCAAAATTGATAGTTTTACAAGGCCCGGTATAGGCCTGATTGGAGCCGGTTCATGTTCAGTTTAAACACATTTTTATTGGTCCTGACAATCAGGTTCCACGCAAAAATACTGACCCATTTCAGCCTAGTTTAATGGAATTTATCTATAAATTACGATGTACGTTTCAGTATTTTATAAATAAATATGTAATTGATTTCTATTCAATTGTCTCTCTATTTTCGCTTGTTCACTTCTCACCTTTTTTTCATGTTAGATGCTCCAAAAGATAAATATCTCTAACAAGGGAACCTTCACATTTGGAAGTGGGACTTTCAAATGAAACACATATAGTCTGGTAGTTTTCGATACGCTAGAAACGATCCTGTAAAAATTAGCTGCGTTTCGGTCAGCTGAGCTCCAAAAAGCATGCTCCAAAGTTTCACGATTTTTTCACCATTGCATAAAAAATAAAACATCGAAATAGTGTAAACAATTAAGAACGGTGCAAAATGTGTTGAGGTGGCGCAGCCGGGAGGAGGAGGTTGCGTGGAGTGGATGGTTCTGTGTTCGAGCCCTGCCGCAGGCGAAACTTTTTTTTTTTTTTTTCGAAACACGTGGTTAATGCATCTCAAACAAAAATAATGTTACTTGAACATAAACATTCAAAACAAACATAACTGCAAAACTTTTAAAAAAATTAAAAAATAACACGATAAAAACTTAACACGAATTGTGTGGCTCCTCAACACTATGTTTGAAGCAGAAGACTTCTTGACACCAACCACATTTCAAACACCCAAAATCATCACAATTCGTTTTTGAACAACTCAAAAAACTATCAAAAGAAGTACAGTACTTCGGCGGAGTTACGAAGTCGGAAGGTCTGTCAATGAATTGTAAGATAAAATAACATTTTCAGACCAAAATCATCAAATTGAACCTATCAACCTTTGACACTCAACCCATAGAAGTTGAAATTGATCAAATTGCCAATCTCCCATCGACAAAAACTTCTGAAACTCCCCCAACCGATTGGACCATTTTCACAACATCGATGGAGGCCTTTCTTCTCACGCCTGATTTTCAAATTTTTAGGTTTGCACCCATTTTTTTTCTATTTGAATTAAATGTTTTTTTTGTATTTAGACTTTTGAAAGATCCGGATGGTTTGGCCATCTCGAAGAGCTCTGTCAAATTCCCATGGCCAACGAGAATTGTCGAAATTTCGACGGGAAATGATTTTGTTGTTTTCCGCGATCATGCTGGTAATTTGTTCTCAATGGGTACTGGAACGTGAGCTTTGATTTTTCATCTATGCTCATTCTCAAAAAATCTTTGTTTCCAGACGTGGCGAGCTTGGTGTCGGTTTGATTCGTCGCGTTGATGAGCCGGTGCATATTGAGGAGTTGGCTGGGATGCCGATCAAGAAGGTGGTGTGTGGTGGATGGCATTGTTTGGCGTTGGCGGAGGGTGATGATGTGTATGGGTGGGGATGGAATAGAGATGGACAGTTGGGAGAGGAGAAGGTGGGTGATTGCAATATATTGAGTAGGGTTGTGAAATCGGGCGAACTGGCGGCCCTTTCGCCCGCCACATGAAACGCCCGTTCACCCGTTCGCCCGATTAGTGTCACGTTTTTTGTTGCAATAACGTTATAAACAGTAATGAACAGGCAAACAGGCGAACGGGCGGACGGGCGAAAGGGCGCGGGCGAAAGGGCAAACGGGCGAAAAGGCGAACGGGCGAACGGGCGAACGGGCGAAAGGGCGAAAGGGCAAACGGGCGAAAAGGCGAACGGGCGAACGGGCGGACGGGCGAAAGGGCGCGGGCAAAAGGGCGAACGGGCGAAAAGGCGAACGGGCGAAAGAGCGAAAGGGCAAACGGGCAAACGGGCGAAAAGGCAAAAGGGCGTTAGGGCGAACGGGCGCGGGCGCGTACCTATTAGTTAATTTATTTTGCATATTTCCCTCATTTTATAAAAATTTTAAATTCATGACCTCGCGAAGATACGTTTCATAATTTTGATAAGTACAAACATCCAACTTTTATTCAATAACAGCTTGCCTCAGATTAGGAAAATGAAAAAAAAAGCCTTGTAAAAAAATTTATCTGGTCGGGGAAACATGCGGACATTTTGAGATTTTTTCGAAAAAAAAAAAAACAATTGAACTCTACGAATTAAAAAAAATCATACTAGTTCGAAACCAGAAAAAGTTTCGAAAAAATATGTTGAAATTTTCATACTAAAAGTTTTCGACTATGGCCACGTTATGTCAGCGCAATGAAAAATATCAATTTGCGAGGTTGAGAGAGACGCAGAGAAAAGTTCTCCGAGAGAAGTACAACAGTGAAAGCTTCCATGGCCGACTGGTTAACGGGCGTGTCTTTGAATCGAACNTGAGAGAGACGCAGAGAAAAGTTCTCCGAGAGAAGTACAACAGTGAAAGCTTCCATGGCCGACTGGTTAACGGGCGTGTCTTTGAATCGAACGACGGCGCCGAGCTCTGGTTCGATTCCCCCACGCGCCAAACTTTTTTATTATTTTTGTTTTTTTTTCAAATTACATTTTTTTACAACGTTCTCTTGTCAGATACTACTCTCACAAATATTTTGAATACATTTTTGAGTTTCGAAAACACATTAAACTGTAATTTGAAAAAAAAAAGAAAAAATAATAAAAAAGTTTTGGCGCGGGGGGGAATCGAACCAGAGCTCGGCGCCGACGTTCGAGTCAAAGACACGCCCGTTAACCAGTCGGCCATGGAAATTTTCACTGTTGTACTTCTCTCAGAGAACTTTTCTCTGCGTCTCTCTCAATCTCGTCAATTGCATTCTGATATGACGTGATGGCAAACATCATGGTGATGTTCATTTTTAAAGAGAAAAAAGCTGCACCTGAGTTTTCACCTATTTTAGGTATATAAATTGAATAATGAACGTCACCATGATGTTCGCCATCCCCAAATACCTATTTTTTTAGAATGGTATCGAAATTCAATTTTGGACCTAAAATAGGTGAAAACTCCGGTTTTTTAAAAGCTTTTTTTTTTTGAAAAAAGTCAGAAATTCAAATAAAAAAAAAAAAAATCCTAGTCATGTAATTATTTTTCATTTAAAAAGTTTTTTCTTGAAAACTTATAAATATTACATTCATCTTGTAACGCAGGAAAAAAAAGAAAAGCCGCCGGCAAGGGGAGTCGAACCCCAGACCTCACCGTTATTAATTGAGTGCCTTCCCTGCTGAGCCGCCAAACCACATTTTCAAAGCGTTTCAATTTCGAATATGGCACTCATGTTTTTAATAGAGACGCACGTTGAAAATCAGTGGTTATATTGATTAAACGTACCAAGAGTTCTTCTAGATGATCACTGAAATGTTCCCAACATTGCTCTTCGATCCCACCGATAATGCTGACAATTCCCCGTCGCCTCCCATCGTTAACATTGTAGCCGGAATGAACTCGTCGACAATTATTTTCGCGAACAACACTGACAATTTGCATTTCGGCAATAAATCAAACTAGAGTTCATCTTTCATATCACCCATAATAAATTATTTTCGATGAAATTTTTTCCAATCAGCGATAAGAAACCAACGGAGCACGTGTTGTGCTCCAATTCTATATAAAAGCGATTATGATAAGGCATTCTCTCGGAGCCAAAAATGCAGAAGATTACGGTATTTCTGATTTTTGTTGTTGGATTGGTCGGAGCGAAACACGTCGAATTGCCGGCACCTTATAAGGATCATTGTATTTTGGATGATAAAAAGAATTTGTATAACACATCGCTACAATTTGATATTCCATGGTGGGTTTTTACTACCGTACCTCAAGCAACCTGCACATTTTACTAATTTTATGAAATTTGATGTGCAGGTTTGTTATTTTACTTTGCTTTTGTTGATGTTTTCAGTTGCGTTGCGGCTCTGCGTTGTGTCTTCTTAAAAAACGCTATGCAACCGCATCGCACAGTATCCAAACCAACCTGCACATCTTACTCATTTTCATGTGAAAATAGGTAAATCAGTTTGATGTGCAGGTTTTTTGAAGTACTGTACAATTATTCGAATTAAATTCCATTAAAAAAATGAAGTTTTTCCATTGTCTTCGATTGTGTTGCGGCTCGGCGTAGCGTGTTAATCTAAAAAAAAACGCAACGCGACCGCAACGCACTCGAAGAGCTATTTTGACAAGTTTTTAGTGAGAAGTGTTTGCAGGTTTGCCATCGTACTGTAAAATCTTGAAATATTCTTTTTTTCTTGACCGAAACACGTTTTATAACAAGAATTGATTTGAAAATACAAAACTTCACAAAAATCCGAGATTTTTCCAATGTATTCGACTGGGTTGCGGCTCGGCGTTGCGTGTTAATTTCAAAAAAACGCACCGCGACCGCACCGCGACCGCAACGCACTCGAAGATGTACACTGAATTTTTCAGAATTTGCCCAAATTTCGTTCTCTAAATATTTCCATTTTAATTTGCATTTACATTTTGAAAAAAAAAATTTCCTTGGTTTTGAACTTCCGGTTTCAAATTCAAAATATTATCTTTCAAAGTTCTAAGTTCACAAAATATCCCAAAACTTCGAAAATCTGCTAAATTTTTAGATTTAATGAGTTTCAGTTTTTAGAATTTAAACTGGAATTTTCAAAACTTTCCGAAACCCATTGGAATTTGAGTTGAAGTTTTAAAAAAATCGATTTTTCCATTTTAAATTTTCAAATTCAATATGTTATTTTTCAAAGTTCACAAAACTATTTTGAAGTTCTTCTTTTGAAAAAATTGATCTCCAATGAAAAACTATACCTACAGTAATCAGGTATGTGTTTTGTTCTATATAAACTAGACCTAAAACCATAAATCATGATTTTTTCCCATTATCAAAATCAAAATTTTCTTATCATTATCATCGATTTTTTTCCAGGTTCGATGTAAACCTTGATTTACCCCCATCAGAAAGATGGAAAGAAATCGGCGCCGCCTACAAAACCCAAATCAACGACCTCATCACAGTCCTTATCGATTTCGCCACACCCGTCTTCCCCGACGCCGTCAACTGGGTCGATGACGTGTTCGCCGACTTGGCCACCAAACTTCCACAACCATATCGGGATGAGATCAAGTCGATCTCAGATGTCACTGAAATTCCAATTGGGCAAATCACAATGTATAACATCTTCTATGAGATTTTCACAGTTTGCACTTCGATTGTCGCGCAGGATGATAAAGGAAACGTGATTCACGCAAGAAATCTTGATTTTGGTCTCTTTATGGGTTGGGACGCTGAGATTCACGATTGGCCAATCTCCCAAAAACTTCGTAAAATGATCATCAACGTCAATTGGATTCGTGACGGTAAACTCGTCTTCAAATCCAACAACTTTGCTGGATATGTTGGAATTTACAATGGATTGAAACCTAACGCATTCTCTATCACCGCTGATGATCGATTCCAACTCGAAGGTGGATATTATGGCATTTTCAAGTGGTTGTTTGGACTTGAACCAGAAGGTAAATGGATGTCTTGGTTGGCTAGAGAAACATTGGAGAATGCCACGACTTATCAGGAGGCGAAGGATTTGTTGATGAATACGGAGATGCTTTCGCCGGTGTATTTCATTTTGGGAGGAAGCAAAGCGTATCAGGTGAGTCAATGGGCATTCTACGTTTCACCACTTATTTATCCAGAAAATACTCGTTTGAAGGTTAAGCGTTGATATAACAACCTCTATTCATTTCCATATTTTTCTAAATGCGGAGATTTTCGATGAGAAAAATGTCATTCGATAGATTTTTCAACGCTGATCAACATCTTGAATTCAGTTATTCGTTTGGTCATTTTACGGGTTTAACTATAGGGTAATCATCGTATGAATAATAATAATAATAATACTAGACCCCTAATTTTCGTTAAAGGTGGGGTAAATGGACTCGGCAAGTTGCTCTTAAATGAAAGAGCACATTTTTTTAGGTAAGACCCCCAAGGGATTTTTTTTTATCGAAAAGTCTGGTATTCGAGAAAATTTCATTTGAAAAAAGAAATTTGGAAACTTTCCACGTATAGCAGGTTTATACGTTGAAAGTTTCCAAATTTTTAACTTTGAACATTTTTTTCTCGAGTACTAGACTTTTCGGTAAAAAATCCCTCGAGGGTCTTACCTAAAAAAATGTGCTCTTTCATTTAAGAGCAACTTGCCGAGTCCATTTACCCCACCTTTAAACGTTTTAAACGAGGCTGTAATCTTTTAATTCTGGAAACATGAAAAAAAACTGAAAAAAAAAAAATGAAAAATAGAACTCACGTAATATTTTATTATTAATTGTCACTTAAATTTTTCAATATTTTTGCGCATTATCAGAAAAGTCTGAAAATTTCTGACATATTTATAATTCTCCATTTTCATTTAAAACTACTGTTCGAAAAATGATTAGAATGAAAATTTTAAAATTGCGTTCGGTGAGACTGCGTTATACGCTCGAGCGCTCTGTAAAAAACTACAAAAAGTTCATTGCACACTTTGAGATCTACCGTACTCCCTTGTTTGACGGTCTTTAGTTTATTTGAATTTTTGCACAAAAAAAAATGTAAATAGAGAATTTTGGAGTGCTAGTCTTAGCTAAAGTTACTCGTAATGTTATATAAATGTTATTTTACTCTGTTGACATGAAGAAATCCCATTTCAGCAGCAAAAATAAAACCATGCGGTAAAATTGCCACAACACACACGTTCTTCCACCTTTTTTTCTGTGCGGCTGCAATTTTTTACGCGGTGAAATTTTATTTTTGTTCTCGTAGTTTTTTACAGAGCGTGCATTTGATATTGATGGTTCATATTTAAGAAAGATCTGAGATTGATGTCTCTTACAAATGCACCAACCCATATCTCAGTATTAGACTTATGCTCATTCCAAAATTAATATCTAGCTTTGAGCCGTCAAAAAATCAATACTCTATATAACTGACCTTCTTCCAGGCTTCAATCATTGCTCGCAACTTGAACGGAACCGCCCTTCTCACCGAAATGAAGAACACCGACTGGTTCTTGCTCGAAACCAACTATGACCAAAATCAAGAACCACTCTACCTTGATGATCGTCGTACTCCAGGAGTCAATTGCATGAAAAAGTTGGGACAGAAGAATGTCGACTTTGCTGGTATCTTCAACGTCCTCTCATCTCGCACTAATTTGAACAAATTGACCACTTATACAGTCCTCATGTCTGTTCAAACAAGTAGATTTGAAACTATCCTTCAATCATGCCCAGGTGAATGTTATGCCTGGTAATTTGTGTCTATTTTCTTCAAGTGAAAATATAAAACGTGTTCATACTTTCATCACAATAATATACATTTGAAAAATAACTTTTCTGTGCTATTTACACATGTTAGTTTAGTCGAGCTTGCCTTCTGTATAATGACAATTGTACTTCGAGTTGATTGCGCATAAAACATGAATCCAAAACATATAATCCCTCATATAAAATCCATAAATTCTCAAATTTTTGAAATGTTCATCGGAGACCAGGTGAGTAAGTATAATCGATGGTTTTGACTCAAGGGTTTTTGTACATAATTTACATGATTTCTGGAAAAAAGAAAATGTTTTATTGCTTATCCGTGGAGGTCAGTCAACGGCAAAAGACTATATGTAGTTTAAACCGACGAAATAGCAGGTCAAAATGAGAGATTTTGAAACTTTTCAAAATTTGATCTACTTTTCGTTAGCTGACCTCCACGGATAAGCAATATTAATAATAATAATAATTCTTAATGGGTTTGGATGATAAAAATTTATATACCCTTTGAGCGAAGTTTTTTTTTAAATTAGAAAACCTCAGCCGGAAATGGGTTGAAAATTCAAACTTCAAATCTTTCAATCTAGATGTCCTGAGAAATTCTAGATTTTTAAATATTTGAAATATTAGCGTGGCTCTCTAAGTTTTGATTCAAAACTTTTTCATACAACTGGTGGTAAAAAGCTAAACACAACTTAACTCTTTTCTATTGTTGTGCTCTCCTAAATTTTTTGTTCTGTTTCTGAAACAAGAAAACACAAAATTTATACCGGATTTTTTGAGTTCGTTCATTTGTTTGAAGAGGAATTAAGGGAGTTTTGTTTGTGAGATACTATTCTTGAAGTTTATTACTGGTAATTTCTAAAGCAATCTTGAGAACCAGGCTGGTATATATTTAAATTTGGTTTCAATGCCAGTGAGCTGAAATTGTTTTAAGACTGGAAATTTGATTTTCTATGTTGTTTCAGACATTTGGCATTATAATATATAAGTAATATTTGAAACTTGCAGTTTTCATTTTCGAGAAAAATAACTCACTGGATCTCCGACTCTTTTGAAAAACTTTTCTAAAACCACATCGATAACTGCCATATCGGTTTCCTTTAGTGTTCTCCTCAATGCATCTCCATTCTTGAAAGTCTCTCGTTCCTCCAATGATTCTTGTCTAGGATTGAACATCAGCGGAATATTACTTAATTTGCTCTTTCTACAGATATAATCCTCCTTCAGTCCATGCATAACTCTGCACCAAAATTCATAATCCTCCGGGTTATAACCATGAGTTTTGAGAGATTCAATGTGTTTATCGGATGATAGATGAATGAGAACAGAATATGGAGTATGTGCAAGTTTCTCATTGCACAAATCACATTTTTTCTGAAATGAATGATTTTCGCTGACTAATGTGAATTAGAAAAACTCACTGGACAGCCAATAATATCGAGGAGCAATTTGAAAAATCCATTTGATCGATCTACTTGGGATTCATCAATGTTGTGAAAGAGTTTCTTCATTCTTTCCCCATTTTTGAACGGTTTTCTAGGTTCTAACACTGATACACTTGAACCGAAAATCAATGGAAATCTATAATCGTTCTTTTGAGCTGTAGGGTTTTCCGTCTTTTTCGGATTCGCTACATTTTTCTCTGAAAATAGATGATTTGGTAAATAAAAGAGTAAAAAATGGGCTCACTTTCGGGGATTTTCTCTGTAGATTTGAGTAGATCGACAAGGAACTGATAGTCCCTTTCATAGAAACCGAACGTCCTTAATTTCTCATAATGTTGATCCGAGACAATGTGGGTCAAAATTGGATTGAAAGATGGTTTCAAAGGTGTTTCGCACATTTTACATGAAGTCTGGAAAATGGGAAATTGATTTGGTGCAGTTGAAAATCATTTATAATGAGATTTTTATTGAATATAGACAAAATATGTTTATTTTCAAGTGTTGCGCTATTGGTGATACTTATGAAAACGATACTTTTTGTGTAATTTACAAGCTTTTTCTGTGATTTTCAGATTATTGATACAAAAAATTAAAGTTTGAACGAAATATTTTCACACATATTTTATTTAATGTTTGTTCGATGTTTCTGAATTTTTATTCTTTTTCAGAAATCCAGGTTTAATTAAATTTCATACCAAAACAGTTTAGAACTCACCGGGTAACCTGTTTTCTTAACTAATGGAGCCAAAAGTGTGTCAAGTTCATTAATTTTTTTTTTCTTCATTTTCTGGATTAAATTTTTCAACGCAAGTCCATGAGAAAAATTCGTCAATTTTTCAGTTTTTTCTTTTTCATTTGGATCGAAAATCAATGGAAACCTGCTGGTTTTTGCGAGTCCTGGAAACGTTCTTTTTTTTCGATTAATTGATAGCTAGTGTGACTTACGTTTCTCAATTTTCTTTTTGAATTTTATTTTCGTGGATTTGCCTGAAGTTACAGGTTTATTTTCAATGATTTTTGCAGGTGGAGAATTCACAATATACATTTTATTTTCTTTATCTTCAATACTCAATGATTCATCGCTTTGAAAACCTTCAGAATCCGAAAATCCGCCAGTCAGATCATTTTTCTGATTACGCCGAAATGGATTCTCTTCACCGTGACGTTTTTGAAGAGTTTCTGCAGATTTCAAAAATCAATTTTTAGTAGAATAAAAAACACCCACCAAGAGTAAAACCTTTGAATGGCGCACTTGGTCTTTCGGCGATTTGAATAACATCATTTTTCTTGATTTGTCCATTTTTGTGAAGAAACTCGATGAAATCAAGGTTGCTGGAGATAAAAAATATAGGTTTTGGGTAATTGTTAATATATTCCCTTACAATTCTTCTCCTTTGAACTTGAAAACCTGCCGACTCGCATCCATTCCAATTTTGATCCGCACACGGAAGAGAAAAAAAAGAGGAACTTGTGCGGAGACTTGTGTGCAAAATCTTCAAACACACTACACACAACCTTCTCAACTACAGTAACTTTTAAATAAAATCAACAAGCCAAACTTTTTCATCGAATTTCTTCGTGACCTATCAACATATTCTTAAAGAATAATGCCTTTTCTCAGTTTTTATGGTAATTTAAAATGGAAGTTGTAGCGTTTATACTAATTGGATTATTATGTACAGCAGTTTTCCTCACTTTAATTGTATTCATTTTGAATATACTTGGAAAACTGAAATCAAAAACCAAATCCGATGACAAGAAATCGTTTCTCTGGATATTCCCGTTCATTTCATTGATTTGTTTATTATTCGGGTTGATTATTGGGGTTATTTTCACAAAAGTTGATATGATTGAGCAAAATATGGATGATATTATCAATGGTAGGGCTATTACTATTGATGTACAATGAAAAAAGACGTTTTTCAGAGACGAATTCAATTCTCGAAAATGCACGACAACGATACAGTGAAGTTTCTCTGTTGGATCTAGATAGATCGATGAATGATATCGCTAGCCAATTTCAATATGTCATACGTGACTTGAAAATGAATATTGGATTTTTGCACATTGTGATGGTGAGTTAAGAGAGTTTTTTTATGTGAGAAGTATGTCAATCGATAGGTTTTTGAACCTCGATCAAAATCCCACGACATGAAAAAGGTGAAAAAAGTTCATTAAAAGCCCTGAATTTTTTTAAAAATTTTGCTTGGATTCACTAAAAAGGAAGTGTGAAAACTGTCGTCACAGTGTGCGCGTGAAGTGTATGCACAACTTTTTCAGAAAAAAACAAGCAAATTTGAAAAAAAAAGGCACTCGCATGTTCGCGATGGATCAGACATGAGAGAGGGAGTTCGAAAGCTTATCGAAAAAAATGTCTCATCCCACATTTGAAAAAAACAATTTTAGGATGGAAAATTTTCTGAGCGAGACCTTGATTATGCATTCGCTGGAATGAAGTTTCCACAAACATTGATTCAAGATTCGCTTGCTAAAATTCCAACTGGATGTGGACTGACAGATGTCGAAAAAAATGAAATGCTGAAGCAAATCTCGATAGTCAGCAAATTAGAGAGACCAATATTGAATACCACATCTCAATTATATTTGAGATTCACGAGTGTTGAACAAGATCTGATTGCAATAGTGGAAGAACATCAAAAAATGGATGTTGGAAAAGGTCATATCGAAAATAATTTGAGCACTATGCAGGTATTGAAAAAAATTCGTTCAGAAAAAACCCGTTCAAAACTGTTGTGAGTTAAGAATTGAAAAATAAAACCAAGTACTGAAAGCAAATATGTAAACACTTCTACGCAAAAATGCACACAGTTTCATTTTTCTGAACAGTGGCTCCGGGACATTTCGAAACCGGGTGAACCTTTTTAAAGAAAGTGTAGAAAACTTGTCAACAAAGGTTTTCGGGTACGCCAAAAATGATGGTCATGTCCATTTTCCACCAAAATGAGCTGCACCCGAGTTTTCCCTTATTTCAGGTCCAAAGTTGACTGACCCAGTTTTTAGTGAAATTTTCACAAAGGGTATTCGAATATGGCGAACGTCATAATGATGTTTATTTCGCACCAAAGTAGAGTTGCACTTGAGTTTGTATCTGTTCCAAGTCCAAAGTTATCTTGTTTCAGGTCCAAAATTGAACGAAAAAAATTCAAGTAAGCCTGTGTCGGTCAATATTAAAATTAAAACAGGCACAAATCCGAGTGCAACTCTACGTCGGTGCAAAATAAACATCGCCACAACGTTTGCCATACTCAGATGCCCTTTGTCTGAAAATTGCATCGAAATCTGGGTCAGTCAAGTTTGGACCTAAAATAGAGGAAAACTCGAGTGCAGCTCTTTTATGGTCAACAATGAACGTCGCCATCATATTTGGCGTAACCGAAAAACTTCGATACCAAATTTTCAACACTTTATAAAAGTTCATCCGGTTTCGAAATGTTCGGATCCAAAGAAGTAAATGTGTGCATAAAGTTTCAAAAAACTTGCGCTCTTTTTTGAGAAAACTAGGAAGTTTTTTGAAAATCTAAAAATACCATAAGATTTTCCATAATCCTTCGATTATGTCGGTTTTCGTTGTTAGACCAGAAAAAATCAACTTGTGTGCATTTTTGAGTAGCAGTGTTTGCACATTTGCTTACCGCACTCTGTCTTTTTTAATTTCTTGAATCACATCAGGCCTGAACGAGTGTGAGGGTAAATTCTATGATTTCAGTTTAAAAATTCCAGAAGTTCTTTGATCACTTTCAAAGAAACATCAACAATACTGACACCACAAAAGAGAAATGGATTCAGAAAATGATAAAACTGTATCCTAACAAACAATTCATCGTCAAAATCGTTGTCACCGTTACATGTGTGATTCTTATGCTTTTCTCGTTGATAACTTGCATTGATTTAATCGATCCAAAGTATCTGAATCGCAAGTTACCTCCCTTTCCTCAAAGAACTCGGGCGTTGACCTATATCACGAGTATCTTGCTCATTAACATCATTATAATATCCATAGGATTGGCGTCAGGTCTAATTGCAAAATTTGATTGTCCATTGAACAGGGAGAACTTTGACTTATCAAATTTCACAACACCATTCTATGGAATCGAGCCGTTCTCAATATGTGATACATCGGATTCCATGTTCTTTGCTGGTTCGGGAATTGAGGATTTGATTGAATCTGACAATATTACTCAAAGTCTCAAAATCGATGAGATTAGGAAGAAACTATGGGTGCTTGTAAGCAATTCGATTGAAAAAATTGTGATAGTCGATACATTATATAAAGGGGTCGAGACGATTGATAAAAGTTTGAAGAAGGTGAATGAAAAGTGCCTCAAGGAATATGAATTGTCAATTTATAACAGTTCATTGAAAACCTTATTGGATGTAAGTGAAAAATTCAAAAATCTGGTTGAGCCATATGACAAAAATGTGGAAAAATTGGATACATTTCTCAATGCGTCGCTTGATGAGGCGTATACCAAAGTGGTGAAATCCTTGAACGGTTCAATTAGTGATATTCAAGTGAGTCATTCTGAAAAACATAGATCTTGTCTTGATGGAAGAGAAAACTCATATGGCCTAGGAGCAGTCGAAACTCGGCCACCAACGAAATTTTTGTACTAGTGGACCATCCGTGCGCACGATTTTAAATATTTTTCGGGTTCCTTAAATACTCGACCAGGTTTCCGAAAATTGATAGACTTCACAGAAATTTAGTTTTCCTCCTCGGTGGAATCTGTTTGAGGGGTTTAATTAAGCTTCACCCAGTTCTCTGAAAAGTTGTTTTTTTTCCTTTCGAAACAGAAAAACCAAGTTCTGTCGGCTCTTCGGCCATGCGCGTTTTCTCTTCCATGAGTACAAAAGTCATTTTTTTATGGTTTTTCACTACGAAAAGCTTAAATTTGCACGTTTTTGCAGCAAAACATGAGTGCCGCCGACTTTTCGTGCAATCCAATAATTGCCAGCTACTCTAACACTGCACAATTAATCTGTAAACAAGTCGATATGCCACTATTCCTATTTTGGATATATCTCATTTCCACAATACTTGCATTAACGGTCTTTTTAATGCTTCAGACTGTCAGACTAAATGTTAATTCGAAAAGGGTGAAAAAAGAAAAGAAACCAGATGGCAAGCAGTCAAAGTCCAAATCGAAGTCACATACACAAACACAAACAATGACACAATCACCATTATCAAAATAGAGCAAGTCTTGTATTCTTCTGTATTTAGGTTTTTTTTGTGGTTCCGTTGAAAAATAAGCGGTCCGATAAAAATCAATAAACTTATTCTAGTAGACAAAACACTTAAATCGACGCACAAATGCACAAGTCTGTGGGAACGGTATCTGCGACGAGTTTAAACCAACTCTTGGTTCTGTTCATTATTTGAACAAATTAATAACCAACAACGCTTAAAGCAACACATGAATCTATTTTTTTTAGAAACGTTCAATTTTTTCATGTTTGAAAAAAAAACGACTAAAATTTATATTTAATCAAAAGTTTTCGAATTGTCAAAAATAAAATTCGAAATTGAAAGTTAAAAATTTTTAGAGTACGGTTGTGTGTGTCGCTTGTGCGAATGCGGTTGCGTCGCGGTTTATTTGGTGATTATTTATTCCTCGGTGCTAGAAAACTAGTCATATTCTCAATGATCGATCAATAATAATAATTTTTTTTAAAATTTTATTCACATTGCGAGATTCAATACACAACTCCAGAATTCATAGTCTTGAGGATAGTATCCATACTGCTTGAATTGTTCATAATGTTGATCAGAAACCAGATGTTTTAAAATGAAAGATGCACTCTTACTCAATTGAACGACGCATAAAGTACACTTTTCCTGAAACAAAACTTTGTTTTTCTTAAAAGAGATTGGAAATTTGCCTACCGGATAGCCGATTTTCTTGAAAAATTTGTCGAAAACTCCATTTTCTTTGTTGATATATGAAGAGTCTACTTTTTCAACTAATCTTCTCAAAGACCGACCATTTGTGAAAACGACACGTGCTCCGAGGGTTTCGTCTTTGGGGTCGAATATCAATGGAATTTTCGACACCTCACTTTTCTCCATATAATCATCATTCATCTCTTCAATGACTCTACTCCAAAATGTGAAATCCTTCTTATAATACCCGTGTTCTTTTAATCGATCGATATGTAAATCAGATGCGAAATGAGATATCATAGAATATGGCTTGGGTTCCAGTTTGATATCACATAAAGCGCACAATTTTGGATAGCCAATGAATTCAAACATTTTCTCGAATAGACCGCCAGGTTTATTGACGATATCTTCATCCAACTTTCTTGATAATGTTTTAAGTTTCTCACCATGTTTGAAAATTTCTCTTTTGCCAAGTGAGACATCGTTTGGATCAAACATAAGGGGAATCGAATGAGTTCTCATTACCTCCTTGATAGAATCAACGGGTACTTTATTCTTTTGTGTATTGATTGGGCATGCCGGCGATTTTGCTGTATTGAAATTTTTTAGTGTTTGGAGTAAATATAGTTTGGCATCAACTCAAACTGAGCTGCCAAATTTTTGAACTTCACTTAAATCAATTTGAAATAATTAATTTTTTCTAAGAAAATTCGCGATTTTCAGCTTTATTGAAAGTGGGGTAGAGGGACTCGGCAAGTTGCTCTCAAATAAAAGAGCACATTTTTCTAGGTAAGACCCTTGAGGGATTTTTCACCGAAAAGTATAGTATTCGAGAAAAAAAGTTCAAAGTCAAAAGTCTTCTTGACTTTTTTTTTAAAGAGAACTTTTCTCGAAAACTAGACTCTTCCATAAAAAAAACTCTCGAGAGGATTATCTAAAAAAAAGTGCTCTTTTATTTAAGAGCAACTTGCCGAGTCCCTTTACCCCACCTTCAATTTTGATTAAATGAAGCCCTTTTCCACCAAAAAGGGATGAAACTGAACATTTTAAAGATTTTACGTGCGATGCAGTCGTGCGTCGCGTGTTTTTGTTCATCAAACGCGTGGTGGTGATGAAACTTTGTGTATATACTAAATTGATGCTCCTGATCACGATCCTGTAGTACACATTTTCCAGGAACTTCTCTTTAGAGCGAAAATGAAGGAAATAGGGTTTTTATTATGTTCGATTACCCTATACTTAGGCTTCCTAACCCCTACAAAAAATATACTTACTTTTTTTCCTGCTAGTCGTATCTTTGACTTCCTTGTTCGTTTTTAAATCAGGTTTTTCGCTTTCACGATTTGTCTGTTCGTAGAGTGCTTTCCAGATATCTCATAATAATAATAATTGAAAGATAATCAAATATTCGAATAACAACTCACTCCTTCGTGTTTCCAAAAATTCCAACATATTGCACAAAAACTTATAATCACTCCTATAATAACCATGTTGTCGCAATTTCGAATAGTGCTCTTCTGAGATTATATGTCGAAGAATCAAAATCATGGAAGTATAACTAAAATCTCTTTCACATAAATCGCAAGCAATCGGATATTTCACTTGATGAATCAATTCAGCAAAATGTGTTTCTAGTTTTCTTTTCGTGCTTGGTGCCATTTCATCAACCAATTTTCGCAGTTTTCCGCCTTTTAAGAATGGTTTCCTTTCTTCCAAAATTTGCAGATCAGGATGAAAAATCATTGGGAATTCTTTGCTTATTTCGAGACCTGAGATTTAAGATTAAATGATTTTCGCAAGACACCTTACGTGATCGAATAAGCCCTCGTATTGAATAATTAAGAACAGAAGATTGACGTTTGTTGGCTGAACTATTATATTTGGAAAAAGCCACACATACAGTGCTGGACAAAAAGGTTGTCACAAACGATTTTTTGCGGGTAACGTTTTAAATACTTTTCGGATCGGTCCCTAAATTTTGTCAGGACTGTCATAGTTTAGCACCCTAATTTCAAAAAGACATGTTTATTTTTTATCAAAATTATGCGGATTTGTTGTTTAAACTGGTTGAAAACATTATTCACACTTGAAAAAATGGCTCCGGGACATTTCGAAACCGGTTGAACTTAATAAAAAAAATCGTTAAGATTTCGGTACAATGGCTTTTTAGGTACGCCAAACACGATGGTGAGAATTATTTTTCATCAAAAAAGCGTTGCACCTGAGTTTTCCCCTATTTTAGGTCCATAATTGAGTGGCCCAGATTTCGATGAAATTTTCAGAAAAAGGGTGTTTGAGTATGGCGAACGTCATGGTGATGTTTATTTTGAACTGAAATAGGGTTAAACTCGAGTTTGTATCTGTTTCGAGTCCAAAATTCAACAAAAAACATTAAAGAAAAGTCTGTCTCAGTCAGTTATAGACTTAAAACAGACTTTGGTTCAAAATAAACAGTCGTTCGCCATACTCAAATACCCTGAAAAATGTCTGAAAATTTCATCGAAATCTGGGTCACTAAATTTAGGACCTAAAATGGGGAAAAACCCAGGTGCAGCTCTTTTTTGGTGAAAAATAAACATCACCATCGTGTTTGGCGTACCCGAAAATTTTTGGTACAAAAATATCAACCATTTTTTTTTTCAAATTAAGTTTTTCAACCGGTTTCGAAATGTCCCGGAGCCGAAAAAATAGACATTAAATTATTTTGATCGAACTATTAAACGGTTTGAAAGCTCCTTTCATCGAATTTAAACTTTCTTGAAAATCATCAATAAGTTATTTCAGTATCAATTCATGGGCTTCAAAATTTTGTAGATTTTTGAAAAGTTGCTGAAAAAATGATAATTAAAGTCTTTAAAAATTTTTAAAATTGTCCACTAAAAACCGTTTGTGACAACCTTTTTGGCCAGCCCTGTAGATAAAACAAACTTTTAGGTTTCTCCAACATTTCTCGAATTTCATTGATTAAAAAGTTATAATCATCTCGAAAATAGCCATACTCCCTTAAATTTCTATAGTGTTGAACGGTTACGATGTGATAGAGAATACATTTGATGCTTCGTGTCAATGACACGCCACATAAACGACACGAGCTCTGCAATTCTGGATTGTCCTTGAAACCTGGGAGATTTTTTTCATCTTCTCACCGGGTAATCTGTTTTTGTGAGAAGTGGAGCAAAATGTTCGGCCAAGCGGGTTTCGCTTTCAACGGATATTGAGTCTACAGCGTTTCGAAGAGAACGACCCATCGGAAATTTTTCGGTTTTATTGGATTTCAAATCTTTTTTCTCATAGATAAGTGGGAAGTTTTTTCTTTTCTTCACTTTTCGTTTCGTTTTCTCTGAACACTTTTCATTATCAACGTTGACTTGATTTTCTAAAATTGTTTCTATTTTGTCTGCAGGTGGTTCAGATGGTTCTTCTGAAGAATATCACATTATTCAAAAAATGAAACTGATTTTTGAACTGATATACCTTCTTGATCGGAAGATGACGAATCGTAAAATAAACCTTTCTTGCGACGATGTCGTCGAAACGGAAACTCGCTTCCGTACAATGTTTGGAGAGTTTCTGCAATGTCATGGCTACTTTCTGGAGATTTTTGAAATTCACAGAATCCTTCTGAATCTTTCTGAACACGTCTGAAAATTTCTCAAGTATTGTGGAGCCTTGGGTTTCAGATTGTTACTAATATTTTCAGAAGGATTCAGAAGGATTCTGTAATTTTCAAAAAATTACCAGTCGGCTTCAGAAAGCTTCAGAGATTTTCAGGCGGCTTGGCAATACTTCTGACATTTTTAGAAGGCTTCAGAAGATTTCAGAGATTTTCAGAAGGCTTCACAAGGCTTAAAAGAATTCAGAAGGACTAAAATATATTAAGAAACCTCCAGAAGCATTCTGTAATTTTCAGAAGGCTTTAGAAAGTTTGGGAGGATTCCAGATACCTTCAGAAGGCTTCAGAAAGCTTCAGAAGGATTCTGTAATTTCCAGAAGGCTTCACAATACTTCAGAAATTCTCAGATGCCTTCAGAAGACAATTGGTCTTACCTAACCTATACGTTTCAAATACTTCACCTATCCCATCAGCTATTTGAATCACATCTTTTTTCTGAATTCTTCCTTTTTCATACAGATCCTCAATAAAATCTAGATTACTGAAAAAAAATCGATTTTTCTCAAATATCCATTGACAACTCACTAAAACGCACCAAAGACTCGAAAAATTTGCCGTTCCGCATTCATCTTAAAAAATGAAGTGAATGATAACGAAAATTGATTTTTGTTTTGTTTTTTATCAGTAAACCTTCTCACGAGTCAAAAGATATATATAGTAATAATAATTTATTTTTTTCAAATAATCTTCAAAAAAAATCCATATAATACATTGTTTCCTGACAAAAGCTCAGAGAATTCCGACTAGAGACTAGAGGTGACCGGTACCCGCCAAATATACATAATATTTAAATCAATAAAAAAAAAAAAAAGATCTTCTAATCATCATCTACAATGACGTCATCTTCGATATCTTCCATTCGTGGAATATCGACAATGACCACTTCTTCGCGATTTGTTTGATGTCGTTGTCGAAGTTCGTGGATGGTTAGTTTGTGATAGTCACCATCGGAAAGGCATCGTCGAACATTTCGATGTGTTCCAGGTGTGGATGCGGGCGCATTTGTGTGATGACGTGTTGCCATGTGACGTGTGAGCACGTCGCGACGACGCTGAAAAACAACAGGAACGTCTATAGAAATGAAAACACGTTCAAGTTTGTCCGCAATGGCTCAGTTGTGTACGCTTTTGCCTATTGTGCCGGGGGTCGCGGGTTCGAACCCCAGTTAGGTCGGTTTGTTTTTGTTTTTTTTTTTTGCCGAACAGTTAGGAACTTTTGTAGTGTTATATATTTTTAACGCCTTTTTAAATTATGGCGACTTCTAGGGAAGAGAAAGGATTTTGTTATTACCTAACACTAAAAACGAAAACTCTTTAAAATCTGTAAAACTTTGTATATTTCATGATCTTGGTGTGCCTGAAAGGTAATTTTTTTTCTAGAAACTACGTTCAAAACAGAAATTCAAAAAAAAAACCATCCGACATAGCCGGGGTTCGAACCCGCGACCTTCTGCACAATAAGCAAAAGCATACCCAACTGCGCCACAGGGGACACAATTTTAGGCGACTGTATTTCTATAGACGTTCTTAAAACTCACCGCTGAATAATTACATATTGTACATGAATAAGGTTTTTCATCCGTGTGCGTTCTTCGATGAGTTCGAAGATGATCGGATCGTGAGAAGAAGCGACCGCAAGCATCGCAGCCGAATGGCTTCTCCCCGGTATGTCTTCTCAGATGTCGAGAGAGAATGTCCGGGCGTTTGAAGTCTTTTTTACAAATGTGACAGTAGTACCTGAAAATATGACCTTATTGTTAGTTTAGGGCCTCATTTTGTGAAACTGACTGTTTATTTTCAGTCGATCCGGCGTCACTGGTTGATATGCTTTGACTGGTCCTCGCCGTCGTTCCGGATGTTGTCGTTGTTGACGAACCTGACGTGCCCAACCGCACACGTTGTAAAATCTCCTCTGCGTTCTGATGATGCGCCGACACAATCTCAAACGCCGATTTCTGCGCCGGCGACATCGCCGCCGCCCCCTTCGGCGATATCCCAGACGGTGTCGAATTGCTCGAAGACGATCCAATGAATGGAATATGGTCAAACGTGAATCGATTGCGAGGCGCCGCCAACGAGCCTGTTGAGGAGGGTGTGGAGGAGAGCGAGAATGGCGAGCCGTCGTTGAAGTTGAGCGGTGAGAGACCGGGTGGGCTGAGAGCTAGGGAGCTGACAGAGCCGGGCATGGGACTGTGGAAGGATGGGCTCGTGGAGAGAAACAGGGTCGATTCGACGGCACAATCTTCGTCGTCGTCGTTGGTGCCATCGTCACGAGGTGTTTGGTAGGTTAACCTGGAAAGATAACGATCAATAAAGCTACACACACACAACATAGCAGGCAGCCGAACTCCTAAATGTCGGCTGCTCGTTTGAATGACCTCTCTGCCGCACTAGGTAGTGACTAGTGATAGGATTTTGTGAGTACCCATTATTAACACTTAATTGATCTAAAGAGTCTAAAGAACATCTCTAGTTCTAAACTAGTACAACACCCCCGTTTCATCAACGCCCTCTTTCTAGTACGTTGCTCCAAGCGAGGGCGCTGTGCCACAGGTTTAGCGATTGAACTGGAATGGAAACTAGACCCTATTCTAAGGTGTTCCAAAACATCCCATTAGACTCACAAATTTTCCAGCAAAAATCGTCGTGTACCTTTAAACTAATACGGTAGTTTTTTCTACGACTTTCAAACATTTTCTCCGTTGTTTCTTGTAATTTTTTGAAAAAAAAATTGATGACCTTGACTAACAGTTTCTGTATATTTCAAAAAGTTTCACTATTTTTGATCAGACCCACAAATTTTTTTTCAAACCAGAAATCAACATGTCCCTTTAAACTAATACGGTAGTTCAATTATTTCTCATAGTTTTTGGCGTTTGAATGCCAAAAAAACAACAAAACTACTCAGTTTTCCAAGAAAACTACACACGCAAAGATGTTTGGCGATAGAGCGAACTTGCTTTTTTCAATCATTCTCAATTTTCTTTTGATTCTCAGCTGGAAACATGTATTACTGCCAAAATGAACAATAGAAATGTGCCCCGTTCTATTCATTTTGATGTGTCCCAAAAAAAATCATATTAAAATATGAGAAGAGTACGGTAGAGTTTTATGACATTGGAATGGACAGCTAATGGATATGTGAATGAACTTTGAACTTTTCTTAAAAGCAACCATCATATATATATATATATATATATATATAGGTTGTGCGGAAGTCATTTTTTGAAAAGTCGGAATGCGGAATTAAAATTTATTTTCCGGAAGTCGGAATTCGGAAGTCGGAAGTCGGAAGTGCTTTTGGTGTTTATTTTTCCGTCCGAAACACATTTTTGTTTGTAAAAATTAGATAAACCAAGCAAAAAATGAGAAAAAGATGCGGAATACTGATTTTGCGAATGAAAAATAGTGTATTTTTACTATAAGATGAGCCGACATCCGATCATCGGACTGAACAAAAAAAGTCGAAATTCGGAAGTCGGAAGTCGGAAGTCGGAATTCCGCCCAACTCTGATATATATATATATATATATATATTGTTTCTTGTAATTTTGAACTTAAAACAGGTACAAACTAAAGAACAATTTCTTTTCGGTGCAAAATAAGCATTACCATGACGTTTGTCATACCTAAATACCCTCTGGGTCACTAAATTTTGGACCTAAAATAGGTGAAAACAGCTCTTTTTTGGTGAAAAATGAACATTGCCATCATATTTCGCGTACCCGAATCCCTTTGCTAACAAAATTTCCTTCTCTAAAAATGTCTGATTCTCTCATTTTCACTCACTATTTTACCTGAACTATGTCTAAAGCACGGTGTTTCAAAAAAAAAATCATCGAACAACAGAAATCGGCCAGCAAGCAAAAGTTGGTTGATTATTGCAGCGTGTAGCGTCTTTCTGGCGCTGCCACCGTACTCTGCATACACCTGCAGCGTGTTTTGGCGTCACACAACACAAAAAGTTTAGGCTGGGTGAATTTTTTTTGAACAATGTGTGCAATTTTGCGTGAGAGTGTCACATCTCCAATTTGTACGCAATTTTTGCTTGCCGGTTGGAGATATTTATTTTGAAACACCGTGTAAAGTAAAGTTGATGAAAGTTACAAGATATGTACTTCCAAAATCACTGTTGTGTGCTCTTCAATTAATTTGAATCAACATCATCAAAACAACTATGTCCGTGTGTTGAAAAATAGGTCAAATGAAACATCCCTTGCTCAGCACAGAGCACACAAATAAAAACCATTTTGCTATTTTTTTCCTGCACACAAAATAATGTACTTTTTGGGAGACAAACAATGTTTGTTTCCTGAGAAAGTACATTGCCTCAATCACTTTATATAGAGATCTCTCTCTCTCTCTCTCTCCCATTTTAATCTATGCAAATTTATGTGGACCCCCCTTGTTTACATACCAAGGTAATGAGGCCATGGCTGAGACGGGTCGTCGACGCAATGGTGGATGTTGGAGTTGTCCGACGAATGCTCCGCCAACTGCGCAAGGCTCCTGCAAAAACGACTTCGTTTTTTTTTTTTGAGAAAAATTATCACGAAAAAGGTTTTTTTTTTGAATATTGAAAGTGAGTGGGCGCTTATCACTATGTGCAAAACGAGAAAAAAAAGAGTTTCTTGGAAAAAAACGAGCCGGGTGTCATGTGATAGAGGGGTCGGTCGATGATAGTGAACGAATATTGAATTGGGGCAGAAAGAAAGGTCTAACGAAGGGATCAGAAGCCCAAACTACAATCTAGTTTGCCCTATTTTCGCGGTCGCGTCAATATTTACTCAATTCGTCACAGATTTTTCTTGTCGGTCGGCTATTTTTGGGTTGAGAACATATGAGATTATAATGGGGTTTCCTGTTACAGTACTACACAGAACCTGCACATCTTACTAGTGCTCTTGTAGAGCTCGAAACGGCGGTTCCGATGGTGTATTTGATTTTTTTCAATGATCACTTTGAGCACCAAAAAAGTGGGCTCAAAGTTTGTTGCACATGTAGCTCAGCAGTGAACGCATCTGTCTAACATGCAGAAGGTCGCAGGTTCGAACCCCCGCTACGCCAAAAATCTTTTTTTAAAATACCTTTGTTAATAAGAGCAACATACCAATTACCCCATCTTTAAAAGTCATAATCAATCGCGCTCTATTGATAATGAGTTATCTATGGAGCGAGTTTGACCCCTTAACTTTTGTGGATTCAGCAGCCGACATTTCGCGGCGTTTGGCTGTCTGATATGTTTTGTGCGTCTCTTCAACACTTTCTCCTAATTAAAAAATATTATTCGAAAATTAATAATATTTGGAATCTTTCAAGAACTACGATCGAAAACCATGAAAATAAATTTATATTTCAAAATATTTTATTTTACGGTTTTCTAGGGTTTCCTGTTACAGTACTTCACAGAACCTGCACATCTTACTAGTGCTCTTGTAGAGCTCGAAACGGCGGTTCCGATGGTGTATTTGATTTTTTTCAATGATCACTTTGGCACCAAAAAAAGTGGGCTCAAAGTTTGTTGCACATGTAGCTCAGGAGTGAGCGCATCTGTCTAACATGCAGCAGGTCGCAGGTTCGAACCCCACTACGCCAAAAATCCTTTTTTTAAATACCGACATTTTTTGTTAATAAGAGCAACTTGCCAATTACCCCACCTTTAAAAGTCTTAATTCAATCGCGCTCTATTGATAATCATAAGTCACATCATGTCAGCCGGATGATGAGTTATCTATGGAGCGAGCTTGACCCCCTAACTTTCGTGGATTTTTCCAAAAAAGTCGTTCAAACAAGCAGCCGACATTTTTCGGTGTTTGGCTGTCTGATATGTTATGTATATAATTCCTTTAGTTTTTGAAACGTATATTTTGCGGTGTCCAAAATCAATGTGAAAATCAATTCGCCCCATTGATAATTATATTTTTCTAGTATAAAATGTGGTTTTGTTTGATAACAATTGTTCCAATCAGATTCTACTGGTCCCAAGAAAATACCCCAGGAAACTTGTTTATGAAAAACTTCAGGATATTATTTCAGATTATAGTTTTGCAAGCCTGGAAGCCTGGAAGCAACCAAAAACGATTGTGGGTTTTGAAATTCAATAAAAATCTTGAAACGTATATCGTCGTTTGAAAAATGAACTTCTCTAATAGATTTGAAAAAGAACAGGGTTAACCCTTGACGTCTAGATCTATCCCAAATCAATTTTGGTTAGACCTGTGATATTTCTGAGTGCGCCTAGATCCGTTATAGTAAAACTGGCAGATCTAGAACAAACCTATTATCAATGATAGATTTAGACAAAGTAGATCTATTGTAGGGTTGAAATTATTAGACCATTGGAAGAGCAACCAATATGGCCTAGAAATCCAAATAATACAGTACTTTTTGAAAGATATCAAAGATAAATAGGTTCTTGCGTTTTCTAGGCCACTCTATAATTTTTTCGTATTCACAATATAAAAGGTATATTTCAGATCTGGTTATATTTTATATTTTTCTCAGGTCTCGTTTCATATGAAATGATCATTGTATCTTTAAAGTCTATTTCAAGTTATTTCAGATTATATTTAATTTTATAAAGAGGTATCAGACATAACAAACAAGCGTGTGGTTTTTGAAATTTTCTCAAAATCTTGAAACGTATATTGAACAATGGGCTTATTCAATTTGCTACATTTTTTGGTATCATCTTGGGATTGTCTTAAACTACCTCCATAATGTGACTTAATTTTAAAAAAACTCAAAATCATCAAAAAACTACGGTCTTCGTTTAAAGGGACACGTCGATTTTTGTAACAAAAAATTATAAAGTAAATTCTTCGGGATATAGAGAAAATTAAAAAACCGTTTTGTTAATTGACACTCTTTCAGAACAAACCGACAAAATTTTAAAGCGAAAATCGGCGTGTTCCTTTAAACCAATACGGTAGGGTTTTAAATGCACACACAAAACACCGAATATTACGCCAACAAAATTGTTTTCTTTTTGTTTTATTTACGTTTCGAACGCTTTCTTTAAAGAGACTGTCCGAATTCACAAAAGAGAAAATGTGCAAATTGTCGTGAAGTGTATGCACAAATTTTTCAAACGAATCAAAATAAAGAGCATGTTCACAATAGAGCACACTTTCTCGCTCAACGAACAAACGTGTTCGTTGTTCGTTGAAATGCGCTCGGACAACCCCTTTAACGTTGTATTTTTGAAAAATATTTTTTTGATTTTCATGATGTAATTGAGACAAGGCTGTAATAACAAAAAACGCATAAACACCCACACATAAAACATGGAAGCATGCGAGAAGAAAATTGAACTTTTGAACAGAAATTGATTTTTCTTAAAGATTCCTTCTGAGTTGAGCAAAAAAGGTTTTGCCAAAAAATGTTAAATAAAAATGAAATTACTGTGGCTGACAACAAACACCACATTTGACGCGCAAATCTGTTTGACGAAGATTTTTGAATTAACTAGTGGGAAAAAAAGTCATCAAAGCGAATAATAAGACTTTTTTATTTTTCGGGTTTCTAAGAATCAACCGGTTCTCAGAAAAAGCTACCGGGTTCCCAAGAATCACCAGGTTCTCGAAAAGAGCTACCGGGTTCCCGAAATAATCTACCGGGTTCCCGAAATAATCTACCGAGTACCCAAAAATCACCAGGTTCTCGAAAAAAGCTACCGGGATCCCGAAACGATCTACCGGGTTCCCGAAATAATCTACCGGGTTCCCATAATAATCTACCGGTTTCTCAAAAATCATCAGATTCACGAAAAAAAACTACCAGGCTCCCTAAATAATTGTACCGGGCTCTCAAATATCACCGGGTTCCCGAAAAAAGCTACCGGGTTCCCGAAATAATCTACCGGGTTCCCGAAATAATCTTCCAGGTTCCCGAAAAAAGTTACCGGGTTCCCGAAACAATCTACCGGGTTCCCGAAATAATCTACCGGGTTCCCATAATAATCTACCGGGTTCCCGAAAAAAGCTACCGGGTACCCAAAAATCACCAGGTTCCCGAAAAAACATACTGGGTTCCCATAATAATCTATCGGGTTCCCGAAAAAAGCTACCGGGTTCCCATAATAATCTACCGGGTTCTCGAAAATCACCAGGTTCCCGAAAAAAGCTACCGGGTTCCCTAAATAATTGTACCTGGCTCTCAAATATCACCGGGTCCCCGGAAAACATACTGGGTTCCCGATAAACCCGACCGAATTCCCCCCAAAAAAAATTACTCATTCAAAATCCCTCCACTCACGGCACACACCGAGACGCAAAAATTCACACATCTGTAAACACCGAGACGTACAATTGCACGGGGCACAAAATTTCACGACATTTTTAGGTGTTTTTTTCGTAGGAAGGGATGCAGCTCTTAAGGTATCTTCAACTCACCCGTATCTCGCATTTCACCACTCCAGTTGGTGACAACAATCCACCCGACGTCGTTGGTCTATTATCATCTGATGATATTTCGACAGCCGGAATCGTAGTTGTTGTTGTTGTTGTCGTATTTCGGTTCATCACTAGAAAATGAAGATATGAGTCAGCGGAACTCGAAAAAAGGAAGAATATAATTAAATAGGAGGAGCTCATTAATGAGGTACCAAAGGATTTTGATTGAATTGGATATGGTTGGAGCAAAATGAGAGGAAAGGCGTGCCCACGCGAAATTGGAAAAAAAATATAACAAAGAGAAAAAAGAGGTGTCAATTTTGGATTGATGGAAGGATTTTTGGTTTATAAAAATGGAAGTAAGCGAGTACGATCAGTGGTTGAATAAATAATGAGAATATTGAGTGCGTCAACATTTTTTATATTCAAGTTGTGTGGAGGTGTTGGGGTGGAAAGCTCAAAAATCGTGAGACATATCTCTCATTATCTCATTTTTTATGAACACCATTTTGTATTTTTTGTAGAAAACTTTGGACATAATTGGAGAAAATGAGTTTTTTTGTATCTACAAAATGTACATTTTCAAAGAATTTGAAGTCAATTCGTAGTGGATGGTTCTGTGTTCGATCCCTGCCGCAGGCGAAACTTTTTTTTTTCGAAACACGTGGTTAATGCTCCAGGAGGAATATTCATAATGATGAGTTTTTTGTTCGGGGGTAATCAACAAGTAACAAAACACTGTCAACAAGTAACAAAACTTTGTCTTCCATGTTTTTGACGATGCAGTTTTCCACCCAGAATCCCATGAGTTCCTTGTTCATAATATGCCCTTTTTTTGCAGAAATACACAAATTTGGAGCGGAGTAGGGCTTGTTTTTTCACGGATCCAGTAAAAAAAAAAAAAAAAAAAAAAGTTTCGCCTGCGGCAGGGATCGAACACAGAACCATCCACTCCACGCAACCTCCTCCTCCCGGCTGCGCCACCTCAACACATTTCGCCTCTTTCTTAATTGTTTACACTATTTCGATGTTTTATTTGGTGAAAAAATCGTGAAACTTTGGAGCTCAGCTGACCGAAACGCAGCTAATTTTTACAGGATCGTTTCTAGCGCATCGAAAACTACCAGACTATATATGTTTCATTTGAAAGTCCCACTTCCAAATGTGAAGGTTCCCCCCTTGTTAGAACCTTGACGATAGATGAACAGAGAATTCGAATTCGAACTCTAGTCATATGTGGATAATGGGGACCCTATTTCCTCCAAAATTCAGAACAATAAAGATTTCAGTAAAAACCCACCTATTTCTAGGATCGGGAACTTTGACCTCTCCCCTTCCTTATATGCATTCCAAATGTTCAAAAACCACTTCCCATATCAGCTGGAATCATATATTTCTGTCTGTCAAATGGAAAATGTAAATTTTCTGTCTACATATTTCGAACAATAGAATGTCTCTTAGTTCCGCCTTCGTTAAACATTCATTTTAATTGATAACATTAACACATTCGACATTGAAATATATATATATATATATATGATGATGGTTGGTTTTAAGAAAAGTTCAAAGTTCATTCACATATCCATTAGCTGTCCATTCCAATGTCATAAAACTCTACCGTACTCTTCTCATATTTTAATATGATTTTTTTGGGACACATCAAAATGAATAGAACGGGGCACATTTCTATTGTTCATTTTGGCAGTAATACATGTTTCCAGCTGAGAATCAAAAAATAATTGAAAATGATTAAAACAAGCAAGTTCGCTCTATCGCCAAACATCTTTGTGTGTATTTTTCGTTGACATCACATCAGACTCATAGATTTTTTAAAACAAAAATCAGCGTGTCCCTTTAAACCAGCACAGTAGTTATGTTCTTTGTCTTCTGTTATTTTTTATAGTTATTAGCGTTTATACGACGTGTTTCTCTCCGAAAACGAAGAATTTTCTATTTTTTTTGGCGTTCAAACGCTAAAAACTATGAAAAATAACAGAACTACCGTATTAGTTTAAAGGGACACGTCGATTTTCGATGTAAAATTTATGAATTTTGGCGAATTGACAAGAAAAATATAAGAAACAACGGATAAAATCTGTCCACATCTCAAAAAAAAAACTACCGTATTAGTTTAAAGGGACACATCGATTTCCGATTCGAAAAAATTTGCCAGTCTATTCTCTTCATTGTCAGTAAAATTTATCTGTTGTAAATAAAAACGCTAAAAACTATAAGAAATAACAGAAGAGAAAGAAAATAACTACAGTACTGGTTTAAAGGGACATGCCGATTTTTGTTTTAAAAAAATTGTGGGTCTGATGTCAACTAAAAATGGTTGATTTTCAGAATTTTCTGTGTTATTCCTATAATTTTGTACCAAAATCGAGGTTTAAAAAGAAGTTCATTAAACCAAGAAGTGGCTTTGAACAGTTTGAGAGCTCAGGATAATCCTGAACCGAACAAAGTGGACTCAAAACTAAGTCTAGAATAGGGGTCCCTTTAATACCATTTAGTTTAGGCTTGATTTTGGTGCCAGACAACTTTCCAATCTCCTTATCATTTTAAAACAAACAAACAAATAAAAAAAAATTTGAAACAGGAAGAAAAGGAAAAATCGAAGAATTTTTAATCGAATAAAATCGCTCCACATATATATGGGAGAATTTTTCAAATAAAAAACCAAAAAACTAAATTTTTTTGTGCTGGTTTTTTTTTGGAAAAAAATGGTACAAAAATAGATTGGGCATTTTTGAAAAAGAGAGAGAGAGGGAAGAGACCACACTCACGAAAAACACAAAGTAAATAAAAGGGCGAGATGCGGTGGAGCATCAACAATACACGATGAAAAAGGTGGAAAAAGTACAAGGTTTTTGTCGGATCACAAATCACACTAGCTCTTTAAAGTGTCAAGTTTCATTGAAAAAGAAGAAATTGGAAAAAAACAGAAACTATAAATTAACATTTCTAACAGCGTGCAAACATGTCGTGTGTGGTGTAACGGTTAACACGCGTGACCGCCGTCCACACAACAAGCCAGGTTCGATTCCTCACTTGGGCGTTTTGGTTTTTTCTTCAATTTCTCTTACAAAGAAAAAAAATGAAAAGCGTCAAACTAGACAAAGTAAATAACAATAGTAAGTGATCACGTGAAACTCATTTTCTTGTTTGATTTTCGAGCTTTTCAAATCGATTTTCAGAGATTCTCTCACACAAAAAAAGACAAAAAAGTCAGTGTGCAAAAATCTACGTCAAAACATAGATCTTTTCCAAAAGTCCAAGAGCAATATTTTTTCTTTTGTCACTAAGTTACCTAGGGGATATTGGCCAAACTATATTCTTTTTGAATTTGGAATTATTCGAGGTGTGCTAGAAAGGACCTGTTTTTTTGATTTTTCTTGAAAGTTTGATGACTGTGACACAGAAGTCATAGCAAACAGCCAAACGTGGAAAATGTCGGCTGCTTTGAAATTGTTTTCCTGGAAGTGAAAATGTTAATCTGGAATCGAAAATTTCTGCATATAAATTTACGTTTTTTGAATTTTGGAAACGTATTCTTCAAGAGAAACATATTGTAAGTCTCATGGCAAAACAACAGAGTTCTTAATGAAGCGTACTTGCCCCACTGACTTTTGTTATTTTCTCCGATAACCAGAAAGGTCATTCAAACCAGCAGCCGACAATTGTGGCGTTCGGTTAACTGCTATGCTTTGTGTGTGTGTCGCTGGTTTAACTTCTCTACCGTCTCTTCACCGCTTCGCTCTCTTATTGTGGAAAAGCAGAAACTGAAAGAGCAAATGTGCTCTACCGCACACATTTTTCTGCATCAATTTATTTTCTGTTCGATTTTTTGCTCTAGCTTTCTGAAAGTCTAGTTGAATATAGTTTTTTTTTTCAGAAAAATAAACAAAAATAAAAAATTGTACACGCACACATCAAACATGACGCGCAAAGTGATACGCAAAAATGCACGCCTAAAAGGGTTGTCCAGATATACACCAAAAAAAGTGTCTGCAAATTGTCGTTACCGTGTATGTGCGAGTGAAGTGTATGCACAACTTTTTCAAACGAAACAATAGTTCGCAATACAGCACACTTTCTCGTTCAACGAACAAACGTAATACACTCACTGTGAGCCCACCCGGACAACCCCTTTAAGCTCAATTTTTTCTACAGTACTCCACGAATCCTGCACATCTTATTCATTCTTATAAAATTGGACAAAGCTCTTCTAATTTTCAAAAAACCGTCACTGAAAATCCTATTTCATATTTCTCAAATTTTTGAAATTTTCGAAATTTCAAGAGAAATTTGGAAAATTTTAATTCTAGGCCACGTGAGCAAGTGTGCTCCAATGCAAATTCGTCAAAAAACTACGGTATTTGCTTAAAGGGACACGTTTATTTTTGCAGCAACGAACATTTGGAGGTCTGATGTAATGTATATGAAATAGATTCTTTGGAACATATTAACACTATTTTGACACGTGGTAATGTTACAGCAAAATTTTGAAACAAATCGGTGTGTTCCTTTTAATTAATACGGTAGGTTTTTTTCAATGTACACACAAAACACCGAATTTTACGCCTTTTTTCGAATTTTTTCACGTTTTGAATTCTCGAAAGGGGTTATCCGAGTTCACCAAAAAGAAAATGTGCAAATTGTCGTGGATTGTATGCACAACGTTTTTTAACGAAACAAGAGCATGTTCACAATAGAGCAAACTTTCTCGCTCAACGAACAAACGTAATAAACTTACAGTGAGCCCACCCGGACAACCCCTTTAAGCTCAATTTTTTCTACAGTACTCCACGCATCCTGCACATCTTATTCATTCTTATAAAATTGGACAAAGCTCTATCAAATATCCATATTTGGAAATGCACATTTTCTGAAACAAAAAACCGCTATTGAAAATCCTATTTTTCAGAAATAGATTTCTTACATTTTTGAAACGTATTTCCCAACTTCTTAACCTGCACATCTTACTCATACTTTTCAGGGGTAAAAATAAAGTTATTGTGAATTTCTAAAAAATTTAGGAAAGTAGGTACATTTCACACAACCTAAAGTAGTCCTAAAACAGAGAATCTGGGCTTATTTTTTCTTCAATAGATCATTTTTTAACAGAAAATAGACCTAGCACATCATGTTAGCCCAATGAAAAATGGGAAATAGGTGAGAGGGAAGACGTGAGTGGAGACGCAGACACGTTAACCGGAGCAAGCACGCTCTTTTTCATTGCAAATCGCCTTCTCTCAAAAAGAATCAACATTTCACACATTTAACTTCACGTTTTTGTTGTTGGCTTTTTTTGATTTTCAAAATAAAATAATATTTTCTGTGGATTTTCCAAAAAGAAACACAAAAAATACACGTTTTTTTTGTTCGATCGAAAAAAACGTGAACTGATCAACAAAACAACGATTTTTTTGCAATAAAATTTGGAAATGAAAATGTGTATTTTCGCTCTAATGAGACTGTCTGCGTCTACGCCTCACGTCCTTCCTCTCACATTTTTACCTTTTAACAGGGTGTGCCTAGATTCTCTGACAAAAAAAACCACTTAGGACTACTGTAGGTACCTATGATGATAATGATCATCATCATAGGTACCTTGTGTCAAATGTTGCGTTTCCGTTTGTTCTCTTTTCTTGATCACACAGTTGTTGTTTTTGTTGATGATCATCAGAAGATTATTCTGACCAATCATGAAACACTAAAAAAAAATACGGTAGAGAGCAAAATAAACCCATGTGGATGTTTCAAATTGTGTGAAATTTGATACTCAATTTCTTTTTCTACGTCACATGCAGAAATTAAAGGAGATTTTTGGTTGAATGAGCTTTAAAAATATATATTTATATGTGTGTGTGTGTGTGACTTTTCTTGACGTCAACTCGGGGAAAAATCGGCAAGCTTGCGACAGTTTGTCGCAAACTTGCGACATTCGGCTGTCGCAAGGCTTGCGGTGTTCTTGCGCCAATAGTCGCAAGCTTTGCGACATTTAGCAGCAAAACTACTGCACGGCTTGCGACACCCTTGCGCCAGAAAAAATGTGTCGCAAGTTTGCGACAAACTGCCGCAAGCTTGCGACAAGGAAAAAGCCTTGCGACACGCTTGCCGTTTTTTCCCCGAGAATATTAGAGTGAAAAGTAGGAGTAAGATGTGCAGGTTTCGAGGTACGGTATCTATGAAATTTCCGGGAAAAACTACGTTTCAAAGATGTTTAAATTGAAAAATATTTTTGATATTACAGTCAACTACAACAGCTATATCACAATTCAAGCCTAAACCTTTCAAAAATCGATAAAACGCGCTCTATTGCACACCTCGTGGCCTAGACGCCGACAAAGTTAGTCCCTTGATTTAAATAATTTTTTGTTTGTGACAAAAAGATCAGCTGGATGTATATGATTCAACCCAGTGAATCATTGAAAGAAGCCAAACTAAGAAATCAAATTTAAAATTCGCGCTTGTTTTATTACATTCGCGTCGCGTGTCGGCGTTGCGGTCGCTAAATACCCCCAAAAATGAGGGTACTGTACAATAATAAAACTTGAACTTTCAGGGGAAATTTCAAAATCAGTAATAAGTGTTAGCATAGTTTCGACGTTTCATGAATTTGAGAAACGCCGAAATTTAACATTCTGAGTAAGATGTGCAGGTCTAGAGGTACTGTAGAAGGAAACAAAGATACACCAAATCTTACGATAAAATGCACAACTATTTTTTCACACAAAAGTACAGTAATATACAGGGCTAAAACGTGGAAGTAAAGTGTGATAATAAGAAGAACAAGAATAATTTTACAAAATTCTTACTTTATTTTTCACCTACAGTATTCCTTGCAGTTTGAATTGGGTGAAGGTTAAGAGCTTCTTTAAAAAAAGAGAATTTCTGTACAGATTAGATAGGCCCTAAAAAAAGGGGCCCAAACTAGGCTGAGCACATTATTCGGGCCCTGAATCAGACGGGCCTAAAATATAGGACCAGGTCAATTTAGACTCTAGAGCTCAACAGATTCTAATTCAGGCTTTACCTGGTTTCAAGGGGGTCCAAAGAGTCTCGCTAAAATCAATTCGAACTAGGACCTCAAAAAATGGGCCTACTTGGCTGAGAACAATTTTCGGACCAGTCTCAGACGGGTCTGAAATATAGGGCCAGCCTGATTTGAGCTCTAGAACTAGTCAGGTTTTTAATCGGGTCTGGTGTCAAGGACCCAAAAAGGCTCTTTCAGGTTCTCGCTGAAATCAGGCCGAGGTAGGAAGGGCCTCACAAACAATTGAATATCATCAAAAATTGGCCAACTTGTCTTTTTGAACAAGCCAAACGAAGTCTTTCGACAAGAAATATATCATTTTATAGATCTTGAGACGCTAATCAAGAATCCGTAATTGATTTTTGCCAAACGCAATTCTCGATGCCCGAATTTCAGCTCCAAAGTTTTCAGCGAAAAAGTGAGAAAACCTGTTTAGAAGCGATTTCGAGGGCTTTTAAGGGCCTAAATATAGGATAATCAAGTATGAAAAAGAACACTGGAATATTTATTTTCTTCAAAAACATCAAAATTAAGCTGAAAATATCAGAACATGGAAATCCTTTGCAAAAAAACCAGAAAAACGGAATGAAAACAAGCTCAAGTAATATTTTAACGTGTTCTCGGGGAAAAATCGGCAAGCTTGCGACAGTTTGTCGCAAACATGCGGCAATTTGTCGCAAACTTGCGACATTCGGCTGTCGCAAGGCTTGCGGTGTTCTTGCGCCAATAGTCGCAAGCTTTGCGACATCTAGCAGCAAAACTACTGCACGGCTTGCGACACCCTTGCGCCAGAAAAAATGTGTCGCAAGTTTGCGACAAGGAAAAAGCCTTGCGACACCCTTGCCGTTTTTTCCCCGAGTTTTATTACTATTTCTTTTTGTCGTAGAACAAAAAAAGCAAATTTGCTGAAAATGCTGAAATTTTTCATTTTTATGCAAAACAAACTGTCTAGATCTATTCAGGACAAAAAGTTACCCTATAGATATATATTTGAGGATTGCTTTTGGCAAAAACTGATAACATATTCGTTTTCAGCGTATCAAGATCTACAAAATGATATATTTCCCATCGAAAATCTCCACATTTTTCCTGAAACCATTCGCTTGTAAGTTTAGGCAGGCCAAAGATTTTATTGAGACCCGGTCTAACTTTTGGGACCTTGTAACTTGTTCCTCGGAAAATTCAAAAATTGAGATTTAAGCTTATTATGCCTGTAGGGAACCTCATTTTCCACCCCAAAAACACACAAAAAACCGAAAAAATCATTTAAAAAATGGGCTAATCTAGGTCTTTATCTCTAAAACTGGTCAAATTTAAAATAATTTCACAAAAAAAAAAATACCGCAACATCTTCTTCTTCTTCGCAAAAAAAATGTGCTACCTCATAAAAAAATGGGGGCACCCTCTTCTTCATGCACACACACGAAAAAAGAGCACACAAGGTGTTTTTTTCGGCTCAGGGGGGGGGGGTGGGTGTGGCGCTGGCTCTCGCCTTCTGAAGACGACGACGACGACAATGTTATAGACGTGTGCTCCTTTTAGAGAGAGAGAGAGAGAGAAGCAGAGAAAGAGAGATGATGATGATGATGATGATGTCATTGAGAATAACGGAGGAAAAATGAGGAAAAAGGAGATTTTTGGCTGGAAGGAGGTGAAGGAAAATATGAATGTGGACCTTTAAGTTTAGAAAAAAAGAAGGAATTTGAGAAAAAAAGGAAAAAAAATAATTTTGAGGGGGAAAAAGGAGGTAAAAAAAGGTAGACTCAATTTTTAGGAAAAAAAGTTTAAAAATTTTTTAAATTTATTGTTTTCCTTTTTTTTCATCTTTTTTCAATTTTTTTTTTTAGAAAAAAAAAAGATATTTTTGGCTGGAAGAAGATGAAAAAATGAATTTTCTGTAGGAGAACATTTTTTCTTTTTTTTTTCCTTTTTTTTCATTTTTTCCTTTTTTCGATCTTAACATTTTGTTGTTCTTTTTTCGAGAAAAAGGATATTTTTGGCTGGAAGGAGGTGAAAAAAATGAACTCATTTTTTGGAAAAAAAAATTCGAGAAAAAACATTTTTTTTTTCATTTTTTCACTTTTTTTTCTATTTTTTTCATTTAAAAAAATGTTTCATTTTTATTTCTTATTTTCATTTCATTTTTTCCTTTTTTCTTTTCTTCATTTTTTTTTTTGGAAAAAAACATTATTTTGGCTGGAAAAAGGTGAAAAAAAGAAAGTTGGCAAAATTTTAAACAATTTTATGAAGTTGAGAACATTTCTTTTTTTTTCATTTTTTTTTTGGGAAAAACTGGACGTATCTGCAAAAAAAATGAAAGTGGACCAAATTTTTGAACTTTTTTTTCCGAGAAAAAAAAATGAGCATGTGTTTTTTGGGAGGCACATGTGATTTGATCCCAATGATTTTTGAAGAAGGTTTGAAAATTAATGAAATGAGTAAGATGTGCAGGTTCAACGGGTACTGTAGATTTTACATTTTTTTTTCATTTTTTAGGATGAAAAAAAAAGAATGACTCATCATCTCAAAAGCATCTGTTTAAAAATCCACTTTCAAGAAACAAAAAAAAGGAAAATCATAAAATTGTGTTTCATTTTGCATATTTAATCGGATTAGACTTTTCCTCTTTTCATACGCACTTCCTTCTGGCAAAGAAAAGAGGATTTTCAGATTTTCAGATGTTAATTCTGAAATTCGAAAATCCTCTTTTCTTTTTGGCTAAAAGGGAATTACAGAGAAGAAAATATAGTGGGGATTACTGTAGGTTGGGCTAGATAAATAGTCATAACTCGGCTCAAAATGCTCCATTTGGCTCCATATTTCGCACAATTATGCTCAAAGGTATCAGCAATGTGCTCCAGTTTTTTAGAACGATATCTGGAAAAATAGAAATCTGAAATTTTTCTCTGAAAATGTTTGATTTTTGAAAAAAAAAATCTTTTTTTCTTGAGGACTTTAAAAAACGTTCTTGAAACCAAAAATGTCATTTCAGGTTGGTGATTATCATTTTCTTCACATTTCATGCCATTTTTTGACATTTCGTGTCATTTCTGAACATTTTTTGATTCTTGGCTTCAAAATTCGAAACGTGAATTCTGAATTTGAAAATTTGGACGTCAAAAAATAGAATTTTCATTTTTTTTTCATTTGGTTTTATTTTTTTTATTTTTCAACTTAAAAAATTGTGAAAATACAGTTAAATGTCAAAAACTTGAATAGAAAAAAAAGAAAAAAAACTTTTTTCTCATTTTTTTTTTCATTTATTCACTTTTTTTTTGAAGGAAGTCTCATTTTTTTTCATTTTGTTTCATTTACATTCATTTTTTCATCACAAATATTCTGAAAATACAAAGAAATGCCAAAAATTTGAATCTTCTCCAAACTTTGACAGAAGGAAATTTTTGAAAATAATGCATTTTGAGACATTTCCAAACATTTAATTGCATTACGAGGTTTTCTTGTATGTTCAAAAAATGACACGAAATGTCAAAAAATGACACGAAATGTCGAAAAATGGCAGAAGGAAAGGATTTTTTTGAGCCGAGTTATGTACACCATTTTTAAAGAACTACCGTATGCCTAACTTCCTAAATTATGAAAAAAAAATGATGGTTATGTTCCTTTAAATTTGCTACAGTATACCAATTAAACCATCAATCAATACCCCAAGGCCAAAAAAAATCCCCTACAATGTCAACAAAATTTTGGAACGGATAAATATTTCGGCAAAAGCAACACACAAAAAAAAACGAGGGAGAAAGAGTGGGAGAATTTCAGAAAAACGTTTCGACCCCCTCGAAAAATCCGCCCACACACACACACACACATTGCTCCTCCGTTTATCCCCTTCTCTCTCAATTTCATGTGCTCTTTTTTTGATTTCTGGTCAAGTCGATCAGCTGTTGGGCTTCCGGATGGATGAATGGCTAAGAGTTCTGCATGGGATACTGTAGTTTTTTTGGGGCTGAGAAAATGGGTACTGTAGGTGGATATAGATTTATAGTTTTAATTATAGTTCATTGGTCCTGTTTGGCGAGTTCGAGGCGATGACAGTTTCAAAATATTAAAAATTCTTCAACAAAAATATTGGCTCAAATAAATTAGAATTTTTTCAAATTTCAATCGGTAACACGCGCTCTATTGATAATACCATTTTAGAGGTAGGAAGGGCCTCACAAACAATTGAATATCATCAAAAATTGGGCAACTTGTCTTTTTGAACAAGCCAAACGAAGTCTTTCGACAAGAAATATATCATTTTATACATCTTGAGACGCTAATCAAGAATCCGTAATCGATTTTTGCCAAACGCAATTCTCGATGCCTGAATTTCAGCTCCAAAGTTTTCAGCGAAAAAGTGAGAAAACCTGTTTAGAAGCGATTTCGAGGGCTTTTAAGGGCCTAAATATAGGATAATCAAGTATGAAAAAGAACACTGGAATATTTATTTTCTTCAAAAACATCAAAATTAAGCTGAAAATTTCAGAACATGGAAATTCTTTGCAAAAAAACCAGAAAAACGGAATGAAAACAAGCTCAAGTAATATTTTAACGTGTTTTATTCAACAAAACCATTGGCTCAAATAAGTTAGAATTTTTTCACATTTCAAATTTCAATCGGTAACACGCGCTCTATTGATAATACCATTTTAATCGGATTAAAATGGGATTTTTGGCTGATTTTGATATCAGAATCGGCTTCTACGAAAAAAATCAACTCATCATTCGACACAGTTTTTCCGAATGTTGATCAACATCCTGCATCTAACTTTTGCTGTGCTCCGCGAGCTCAAAATTTATTTTGAAATTCGGAAAATTAAGAACTTGGCGTTCAATTTTATTTTCTGGTGTTTTTTTTCATAATGATATAATCTTCATCCTGATTACAACTAGAATAATTATGGCAGAAAATTTAAAACTGGAACACAAGGTTCCATGTATGTACTAGATCAATATAAATTTGCTGAAAATTGAACACGAAATTCATCCTTTCCAAAGTTTTAAAATGATATGTGATCATAGTTGAATTTTCTATTGATTTTTTTCAGCTACAAATTCCTGTTTGGCCGGTCGAAAACGATTCAAAATTATGCACGTTATTCAACAACAGCTCAAGTAAATTCAGTTTTTTTTACACTTCTTTTTTTGCTCTTTCTTGAACATGAATATTCATACTATATTAGTCAAATTTCAATCGGTAACACGCGCTCTATTGATAATACCATATTAATCCGATCAAAGTGGGATTTTTGGCTGATTATGATATCAGAATTGGCTTCTACGGGTCGAATAACCCTATAAATCAACTTATTACCATTTAAAATATTCAGGTTCAACAGTAACCCAATGACAAATATTGAAATCTGGAATTTATTCTGGAGAAGGAGGGTACTGTAGGTAGATATATATTTATCATATTAATTTGAGTATATTATTCATCCATTTTCTTGCTTTTCAGTTCCACATTTGGTCGTTCGGCAAAGTACAATTTGTCGAGAATAAAGTCACATGCGCCTTGAACAATTATTCGGGTCCTGAAAAGAAATTGGTTGATTTTAAAGGGACAGGCTCAATCTTGAACTATTTTGAAAATATTTGAAAAGATGAGAGAGAGAAGAGACCGTGAGAAGTTGGGTTGTCTATGGAGCGAGATTGACTCACTGACACTAGCCGACATTTACGCTGTTTTGCTATCTGCTATGTTTTCTATGTTGTTGGCTGTTTCTTTGAAATGGGTCCCAATCATACAAAACTAGAAAATGTCTAAAAATTAGGTCGATTTTGAACCAGAACCGAAAACAGACACTAAGAAGGACCAAAAATGAACCAAGAATTAGTTTAAGAGACAGGTCCAAAATGGGTATAGTTTACCAAAAATTTCTTTCAAAATCTACTTTCTATACTGCGAAATGGTGTTAAAAGATTTTGCCTTCTTCTTTTTTATTCCATGTCATTATTCATCATCAATAAGGTGGATTTTATAAGATAAAAATCATCATCAGTTATTTCGCACTTTATCTCCTTAGAAGATGATGATGATGAATTAGTCCGTCCTGGTATCAATTCAATTACGCAACGAGATCTTCTGGATTGTATTTATAGGATGCAATTGAACTAAATACAAAATTCACCTGGCAAAATTTAGGTACCAAAAATGGATATTTTCAATATCCATTCTTTTGAAGTGAACCTACTGAACAATGCTTTTTTGGGTATAATTAGCTGAAAACTGAAAAATTTTGGAAAAGGCCGTTTTCTGGGGAATGAAGGTTTTCAGAAGAAATTCTAACAAATCTAACAAGGGAGGTTCGCGAGCTGTTACTTTCAACTTTTTCTTAAAATTTGTACACTTATAGAGTTTGACCTCCTGATCATCATGGTATAATTTATCCGCCGGAAATTTTTGTGTAAAAAGTTATGAATTTTTAGACATTTTCCCATTACAATTCATAACTGTTATAAAATAAGGGCAGCACAGTAAATAAATGAATTTGTATTCACGTGCTCATTTTTCAAAGGTAAATGACTCATTTTTTCTTCAGAAAATGGTCATGAAATAACTTTAATCTTTCATAACTTTATTCACAAAAATTTCCGGCGAATAAAAAATGTACCACGATGATCAGGAGGTCGAACTACATAAGTGTACAAATTTTGAGAAAAAGTTGAAAGTAACAGCTCACGAACCTCCCTTGTTAGAGGTTTTATGGTTCAGTGGTATATTTATATTCGAGTGTTTTAATTCTTGAACTAACCGCTCAACACACCGGAGAAAACCTGAAGGAAAATAAGAATTAGCCGCTGGCTCAGAGAGCAGCGGCTAATTTTAGGTAACAGAATCACACAATTCAATCGATAAAGACACGTCACACACAACTTGGTGGGACGCGGAAGAGTTCAAAAAAAGAAAAGAAAAAAAAGGAAGGAGTGAATGAGTTTGTGCGAGAGATAGGAAGTGGCATATTGGCTGAGTATCGACTACGCCGTAATTGGCGTAGTGTTGTTTGATTAAAAGGAGGGAGTTTGAAATATAATTTATGTATTTATTTATATTATTTCGCTTCTTTTCACCATGAGGAACGGAGGTTCCGCGACAGACATAAAACCTTGGCCAATCATTTCCACAGTGAAAAAAAAGTATTTTTTCTTCAGAAAAAATTTAGTTACGGACTTTTCCAAAATAAAAAACATGTTTCTGCAAAAATGGGAGGAGAATGTCGCGTCTGAAAATGTCAATGATCCGCACACTAAATGTGCGCTTTTGCCGCACAGTTTTCGGGAGAATATTTTCAAAAATTTTAAAATATTTCGTGATATTATTGGCTAAATATCCGCAAACTCGTTGATTTGGTGTGGAAAATGAAAAATATATTCCGATTTATAACCAATACACTGATATCTTTCTCTGAAACTGTTCAAATTACACATAAAACGTTATTTTTCCATTTTTTTTGCCAAATTTTGTGCAAAATGGAATATTCTTTCTGTCAGGTCGTAAAATGTGCCAGTTTATGTTATGCCAGTCTCTCCCACTTCCCACAATGACTTCTTTTTGCCTTTTAGTCTTATTTACACTCATCTGGAACAAAAAAACAAAAAAAAGTCAATTTTGAATTTCGCGCAATTGTGTGCAAACACCGCCTTAAAAAACCGCGGTAAAAAAAAGATACTTTTTTTTGCCTGTGATTTCTATTCATTCTCCAAATCTCAAAAAACCTCTCTCAACTCACCAAATAGCCGCCGCCGCTGTGAAAAACGAGACAACCGACGCATTGAATGGCCAGATCGGTCCATAATCCCGTTCGATCATCCAAACCTTGGCGAAAACGCCAAACATTTGACGGGTGAAATCGATTCCAACCGACATGGAAACAATGGAAAGAGTGGCCCAGAACAGGAGGAACGCGATTTCAAGCTAAACTCTATTTTATTTTCGAGTGAACCTACTAAAAAAAATCTACTCACTGAGATGAAGGTGAGTTTGGGTGTGAGGAGACCTGGTCGATCGGAGCGGATACCGATAACCATCAGGATTGTAGTTAGGGCGGAACAGGAAGTGATCAAGGCCAACAGGACGGAGAGCCAGCCCTCAATTGAGCCAGTAACATGAGCCATTTCTACAGAAGACTTTGGTTTTTCAACAAAAAAAAAATTGCTGCTTAAAAAACTCACGATAAAAGCAGACAAATCCGGTGCCGAGAATCACAAACTCTACCGCCGCGCTGACATAAGAAGCAGTAGTATAATGCAAAGAATGGCACGTAGCTGGCGCATAATAATGCTTGTCATGTGGTGAAAAAACGAAATTTGGTGGTAAACCAGCGGTTTTTCCTCCTCCCATTGCAAGAAGTATACAATTTTTCTCAAGAATGACGAGATATTGCCGATTGACCTAAATTGTTTCTCCTTTCATTCTCTTTTTCTTTTATTGGGCTGGTACGGGGCGCAAAAGCGTACGGTAGTTTTGAAGGTGAGAGATATGTTTGTTCGTCATTTTGTGTGTGCGGTGTGTAGACAGATTGCGGACTAGGCGAGCGGGTTGTTTGAATTATTTTATTTTCTTTCTTTTTCGATTAAAAAAATGAATTTTCTATCAGAAAACTGAGAAATTTATTACAGAAATACACAAAAATGTCGTCAGAGTATGTATTCACATTACCTACAAGAGCTGAAAATGAGGAGGAAGATGATTGGGATAGGTATTCCGAGAATATTCGACCAACTAGACGGGGAAGAAAAATTGATGTGTTGAAAAAGAAGGCGACTGAAACTGTGACTGAAGCAGAGGCCCGGGAAAAGCTTGAAGAATTACTGCATATTTTGGAAAATGTGGAAGAATCAGAGCATCTTGACACGATTCTGCAGTTTTGCCAGTGGTTTGAGATGAGTCTGCCGATTGGAAGTCATAAACTATACTACGAATTTCTTTGGAAAATCATTACCCGACAAGGATTTTTAGACAAATTTGGAAATGATGAGAAAATGCTGAAAATATGGGAGAAAATGGCGGATAATAGTGCAGGACATGCTCATGATATTTATCAATTTGCGATTAGTCGAAATTCTTTGTTAAGGTAAGTATCTAATTTTTTTCTCCAAAAATAAATCAAAAAGTGGTTTCTCAGGTGCGCAAATTTATACGTAAGATGGTCACAAAGTGTTGAATTGGCTGGAGCACCAGTAGAAGCGAGAAGAGTTCTAATCTTGGCAAAAACGAATTGTGCAGTACCGATAGAGGTGATTAATGATGCGGAGGATCAGTTAGAAATGCGGGAAATGCGTAGACATATGAATGAAAGAAGTTCTGATGAGGAGGATAGTGAGGATGAGATGGAAGAGGGAAGGCAGGCATTTACGAATCTAGCGGTACTTGATGAGAAGCATAGTGTTCCGATTGTTCGATTGCCGTCGATTGCGGCGGATTTGACGAAGAAGGCGATGAAGTTTGATAATCAGAATTTGGTGAAGGTTGAAACGGCGAGGAATAGAAATGATGTCCAACCGTTTGAGGTAATTTTTACTACTTGATTAGATTGGTAAAACAAATATTTTTAAAACAGAATAAAAGAGATTTCTCGACTTTTTTTTAAAATTTGTATCCAAGTTTTTCAACTACAATCAATTCTTTGTGGAAATTATGAAAAATCACACAACAAAATTAGATTCCAAGTTTTATTTACCGAAAATTTGTTAATTCTCGTATATTAAATTACATTTTTAAAATAAAGCACCATTTTTAATAAGAAAAATAAAAATTGATAAAATTAAACAAAAGCTAAGAGGTTACTCTACTCTTAGCGATTTATTATTATTTTTTTTTTGAAATTTTCAATATTTTTTCAACTAAAATTAAATTTTAGTAGAAATTATGAAAATCGCACGAAGGAAATCGATTCCAAGTGGTATTTATCGAAAAATTTTAGTAATTTCTGTGTAGTAAATTAGATATTTCCAAAATAAACCTATTTTCAATGAACGACAAAGTTCTAGTAAAAAATGAAAGCTTAAAGTTGGCAACTTTCTCAGTACAATAATATAAAATTTAATTTCTTATCAAGTCAATTAAAAAAGGTAGACGATTCTATTAAACTAGTGCTTTCCAGCCAAATATGTTATTACTTCCAACTCACAAATCAAAATTTCAACTGAAATTATAGTCAAGCAACATCCGGAAGTATTCTCCTTTGTATCCTGATATTAAGAATACTCACAGGATGGTGCTTTGATATAATATCACTACGAGAATAAGAAGCATTTTCTATTTCAATTGTAAATATCGAAACCTTGGAAGATCTAATGAAATTTTAGTCGAACACCATCCACACGTATTTTCCTCTTTTTTGACGTCAAAAATACGAATTTACGGTGTTCAGCTGTAATAGCACTTCGTAGAGAATAAATTTTAGTAGCGTAGAAAAATGAATACAAAAATAGTATATTATTTTCTCAATATGAATATATATTCATTGTTTTATATCAATCGTAATCGAATTAATCGATTTTATTTGTAAATTTTGGTATAAACAAAACGTTTCAGGCATAAAAAGAAAAGTTAACAGGAAATTCTCGAAAATTTACGTCCTAATAAAAATCGTGAATTAATTTTCCATAATTCAGGCTTTTTCAGTATTTAATGTAATAGAATTTTATTCAAGGACCTGAATTATGATATCAAATTATAAAAAATACTAAAAGTCGAATGTTATATTGTTGATCACAACCTGCAAATATCATGAAACTTCCTAAAAATTCAAAATTCCTATTTGAAAATAGGAAAATTCGCGAATGAAGCATAGCACAGATTTGAGACAATCTCTATTTAATACTTTTATCCTGAACTTTACTTATATGAAACCTGACAGAAAATTAATCTGTTGGAATCAATTTTAAAAGCAAAAAATCCAAATTAAAGCCTGTCCTAGACTTGAAAATTGCTGATTTCACCTACCAACTACATCAAATAGAAAAAAAGCATGGTCAAAATCTGAAAACTTGGCTGAAATTAAGGAAAATTGAGCATTTTATTCATTGTTGAGGTGAAATTTTCTAATTTCTACTACAATACAAGTAAAATTTATGGTTCTCTGAATTCCACATCTCACTTTTTCAGGTTCTTTCCTACGCGGACGCTGATGACGTCGAATATTTGAGAAACGTGCACGAACTCGGAACAGCTCACATCGAACGATACGCTATCAAAGAATCACATCCGCAATTCAAAGAAGCTAGTGTAAGTCATCCTTTTCAACTAGAATTTGGATCATCTTTTTTCAGACATCGGAAGCTATTCGAATCGTCCCAACCAGTTCATCATTCGAAGTTTGGACCGTCGAAGGATCATCGAAAAACAATGAAAAAGCTCCGAAAGCTCGGATGGCTATTAAGAAAATATTCAAGGATTTATCCATTGAGGTTAGTTTTCCCTTTCTCTTCTTACCAAAAAATATCGATTTTCTTCTTCTTAGGAATACGTATTCTCACTTTTGCCAAATATTCCGTCACTAAACGCGCCAATTGCGAAAAAATTGAACTTTGACGAAAGTTTCTAATTCATAACCGGGTATATTTTTATTAATTATCATCATTATGTTCATTCATGTCAAATAAATTATATTACAAATCACTCTGCGAATTGAGTTTCGTCACTTGCTCTTGTAATCGTTCGATTTCGGACATTAGCGATTGAATGAGAGGTCGCAGTTGAGATTCGGCGGTGGGAGCGCTGAAAATTGAAGTATTTCCGGGTTGAAGATCACAATTTATAGTTTGGAGCCACACGCAGAGGGGGTTTGTTTGCTCGTTGGTTTGTAGCCAAAATTGATGACATTTTGTTGCGTTCAAAATACATACATAGAGAAAATTAGAGGCTACTTTTCGAATTTTAGTTGCTTTGAATGATTCTGGAGAATCTGAAGTTAATGTTGAATATTCTAGAAAATTCGTAAATTTGATGATATCTCAAAAATAGTTTCAAGCTTTGAAGAAAAGCTTTAAAAACTTCTGAAATTATAAAAACTTTTTGAGAATAGGAAGCTTTATTTGAAAATTTTTGAAGTTTTTTATGAACTTTAGGTTTTTGGAACCTCCTGAATCGGTTGAAAAATCGATAGTTATAGTCTGAAAACGACCAAAATTAAATTTTCAGAACTTAAGTCTGATTTTACAGATTTTAGTGCTGCAATTTATAGATTCAATGAATCTAGAGGTCTTCTTGGAGAATTCTTGATCAGTTTTCAGAATTTTTCGGATATATAAGTTTCTTTGAAACTAGCTGAAATTGATATTTCCAGTCTGAAAACGTACAAAAACGAACTTTTCAGGATTTTCATATGGTTTTCCAGATCCCGGTAGTTTTTTTTTTGGAAATTTTTCAGACTTTTCAGAAAGTTTGTTCATTTGAAAATTGGGAAAAGGTTTAAAATTTGGAGAAACATTTCGAATCAGAATTATCATGTAAAATTCAAAATCCCTTACCTTCTCTGAAACCTCAACAAAATCCAAAAGTTTGAAATCAAAAACAACGACAACATGATGATCAACACCGACAAATGCCAACTATAATCCACTGGGGTTCCATTTTGAACTTTTTGAACTTCCATAGGAATCGGAATCGATGGAGCGATTGATGAAATCGAAGAAGACGTGGATTCAACAGTCTTCGGGACGTGATGAAGTTTTGTGGAATCTTTCGATTTGCGATGTTTCAATTGAGAAGAAGGCTCTTTTTCAGAAGACGTTCTTGAGAGACGATCACACTCTTCGTTGAGAACCTTCTCCAAAGTGCGATAATGATCATCCAATCCTTGATGTGCTCCTTTTTCGATGTATCCTCGCACAATGCTCCAAACACCTTTTTTATAGTGGATACCGCCGTGAACCTTTACGCGACAACTGTTTTGACCAACTCGGGAAATGCAGTAGGTTATCTGGAATAATTGGAGAAAAAGTGAATTTTTCTGTGAGGGGGAGGGGGGGGGGCTCTCCTTACCTGCATCAGGAAGTTGTCAGCGTATGGAACGCCGGAGTTTTGCGTCTCCTTGAACACCATTATACCATCTTCGGGTTTCGCGAAATGTGTCAACACTTGTTTCTCATTGACGATGATATTTTTGGGAGCCATCGCATGATTCAAGGCGACAGTGTATGTGCAATTACGCGTCTCGAGCCCCGCTTTATCGCGCACCCATGCTGATGACGCGTAATCGGCGGTTTTCAGCTCGACCAACAACTTTTTGAACCACGCGTTTTCGGTGAAGTTGAGCTGATAGAATTGTTGAACAGTGCACGCGAAGACGGTGTCCATGACGAGGCGACCGGTGTGTTCGGTGCATGGACACGTGGGATCGATGTCGGTGTGTGAGGAGGTCGAACACTCGTCGGCCACTTCGATACCCGCGTCGTCGAGAATCTCCTCCTCGACATACTGGAAAATTGAGAATTTGTTTTTGAAGTTGGTGAATCGAAACTCATATGCGATGTGCAAAGTAGGAAAAAATGCAAAAAATTTACAAAAAAAAATGTGCAATGTGTGAATTATTTTTGTAGAAAATTTGCAAGTTTTCAAACAGCGCGGGGATTACTGTTGCGGATGTCATGCGTATCTAACAACCCCGCGAAATAAGTTTTTTTTTTGAATTAAAAAAAGAAATACATTGGAATTCAAACAATTTAAGTTCGCGGGGTTGTTTGATACGCATGACAGGCTGCAACAGTAACCTCCGCGCTGTTTGAAAACTTGCAAATTTTCTGCAAAAATAATTCACACATTGCACATTTTTTTTGTAAATTTTTTGCATTTTTGTCTACCACAGTGAAAAAAAAAGTATTTTTTCTTCAGAAAGTTACGGACTTTTCCAAAATAAAAAACATGTTTCTGCAAGAATGGGAGGAGAATGTCGGTTCTGAAAATGGCAATGGTCCGCACACTAAATGTGCGCTTTTGCCGCACAGTTTTCGGGAGAATATTTTCAAAAATTTTAAAATATTTCGTGATATTATTGGCTAAATATCCGCAAACTCGTTGATTTGGTGTGGAAAATGAAGAATATATTCCGATTTATAACCAATACACTGATATCTTTCTCTGAAACTGTTCAGATTACACATAAAACGTTATTTTTCCATTTTTTTGCCAAATTTTGTGAAACATGGAATATTCTTTATGTAAGGTCGTAAAATGTGCCAGTTTATGTTATGCCAGTCTCTCCCACTTCCCACAATGACTTCTTTTTGCCTGTTAGTCTTATTTACACTCATCTGGAACAAAAAAACAAAAAAAGTCATTTTTGAATTTCGCGCAATTGTGTGCAAACACCGCCTTAAAAAACCGCGGTAAAAAAAAGATACTTTTTTTTGCCTGTGTCTACTTTGCACATCGCAATAGGACCTTGAAATCAGGTTAAAACCTTTGAAGGTAAAGTTTTGGCCAATTTCATACTGGAAATTCTCGATTTTACAAGGCAGAATACCCATCAAACTCAGAATAGAATCTCAAATGATAAAGTTTTGCCTTTTCAGGTTACGTAGTTTTTGACCGGGCCAAGGTCCGCTGTTCAGGAATTCTTTTAGTGTTTTGGTAAAAAAGTTGAAAATCGAAGTGAGGCTTTTGGAAAACTGAGGTAGACCAGAAAAAAATGGGTTGAGCATATTTTTGGTAGCTGAATCTTGGAAGCTTTTCAACAAAAAATTTTTGTTTTAAAGGGGTTGTCCGAGTTTGCTATGAGTTTTTGGCAAAATGTTCTACTACTTTTCTTATATCTGATCCGAGCAGAAGGTGAGTTGAAAAACAACAAAAAACGAACAGGTTTGTTCGTTGAGCGAGAAAGTGTGCTTTATTGCGAACATGCTATTGTTTCTTTTGAAATAGTTGTGTATACACTTCACGTGCGCACAGCGACGACAATTTGCACACTTTCTTTTTGGTGAATCCAGGCAACTCCTTTAACATGATCAAACTGTAGAAAACCTGTTTTGAATCTCAAAAAATCTATATTTCCCCCTGTTTTCAGCTTGTATATTTGACGATTTTGGTTGGAATTCAGAGGATTTCTATATTTTTGGTTGATTGTTTAACGTGGATTCTTCTTTTTTTTTGTCTGTGAGGGCTTCGGCCTAAACACAGTTCAACTCGGTTCCAAAACATGATCATTTTTTCGTCCAAAACTAAATTGTTTTGATTTTTTGGAAAAATGTTAAAAAATCAGTACTCAATTTCATTTGACTTGACCGAAAAAATGAAATTTTTCAATGTTTACCAAACTATGAGCTCCTAAAACAAGCCCTTAACATGCAAAAATGTTTTTCTGAAACGTATATGAACTGTGAAAATCGAAAAAAAAAATGTTGTCTGGTCAAAAAATCGTTCTAGAGAGTTAAAAAAACATTTTTTTTTTCAATATTTCCAACTTTTAAAATTCACAGATTATGTAAATGCGCCAAAAAAAAAAATCTCCCATGGTTACAAAAACTATACAAACGTCATAGTTCTTTTGAAGATCTTCTTTCCTCAAACTCACATCCGAAGTCAACGACGACGTCTGCGAGCAATTATCCTTATCCAATTTGGTGATTTTGGTGAGCTCGGCAGCTCCCGCGCCACCATTCATACTTCGTGTGTGGTGCACCTTTAAAAATCACCCATTAGGTACTATTTTTTGGTGGGTCACCACTCACCGTCATTGACGATGGTGGAGATGATGGTGTAATTGATGGTGACTGAAAAAAATCAGATCTTATCAATCAAAATGTATACAAAAATAACACAGACACACACACAAAAAGTGAAAATGAATGTGCGTAGAGCAAACAAACGGAGCATTTCATTCTTTCCGGATGGATTATTGATTTACCCCTCCTACAGTACCCCTCCTACAGTACACCCACCTGTTTTTCTTTCAAATATTCGAGATAGAACTTTTTGGTGAGTTTTAGCAACACTTTCATTATCACTAAACTCAAAAATGAAAAAAATTTCTTTTTCAAATAAATAAAAACCGTTGTTTATATAGGCGGGTTAGTTACGAAAGAACACAGGTTTTTTTCAAAAAAAAAAAACGAAAAAATATAAAGTACGGGAGAGAGAAGAGGATTAGAGAAAGAGAAGTGCTCAGAATTGGATTATGCAAAAATGGAATGGAGAAGAGGAATTGGGGGAGAAGGAGTTAGGCCTACGAAGGTGACGAGGTTAAAGGAGCAGGGAATGATCTTTTGAACTCTAGAGGCTTCACCTATATCTAGTTGGGACCTATTTTTTAAGGAACATGGGTTGGTATTAAGATTTTGTGATAATTTGATTTTAAAACCGTGCGGTAGTTGCAGTTAAGCTCCACCCACAAGGGAAAGGGGGAATCTTTTTAAAGGAACATGTATTAAGCGTACATCAAAGAGTTTTTGTAACACTTTGTATTGAAAAAAAAAACAATTAAAAAGTGCGCGGAAGTTGCAATTAGGCCACTCACAGACTTATAATTTTTTAAAGGAACATGAATATGAAACTTTAAAGGGACATAGTTATCCGTCTACAGGTCTTTGGATTTTCTGAAATTTTTAAAGGTACATATGTATTTTGTTGGTGCACTCATGTTAGAGAGGAAAAATGTGCGGTGATTGCAGTCAAGCTCCGCCCACTGAAAGAACACGTGGCGTTTCGAAACGTTTTTAAAGGAAAATATTCTAAGTTGAACATTTTGGTGAAGTTTTTCTTTAGGTCCATGGACCGTTTGCAATGTTAAGCTCCGCCCACTGAGATAATACGTGGCATTTTGAAACATTTTAAAGGAACATAGTAAAGAAATCACATTAAAGGTGGGCTGCAGAATAATTGAAAAACATTGTGTGCAAAAGTGCGTCGTCTGCACACACCAATTATTACAACAATTGTGAGTGTGTGTTGGAAACAATGAGAGGAAAGAGAAAAACAGATTTCGATAGAGCGCACATCACGTTTTCAGGTATCTTTTTTTTTTTTAGTTTTCCTTTAAGCATAAATCATGAAACTGTTAATAAGACAATGAATTTTCATCAATTTTCTAAATACTTTGAAACAGAAATTTTTTCTATCTATGCACCTGATCTTACGAAAAAATGCACACTTTTGTTCACTACTTTTCACCATGCTAAATACAGTAATCCTTTCCTTAAAATAAGTCAGATGTGCAGGTGGTTAATGTCATAAAAAATACTCGTTTTTCTCAAGGAAAAAAAAAAGAAAATTTAGTTTTATTTTTAGAGAGTTGAACAAATAGAAAAAAACTAGATTTTCCCTTGGCTGTTATCACTTTTTGTTCATGTTTGTTTACTTTCAGAAGCAAATTTAACTTCTCGCTGAAAATGTCAAAAACTACTAGCTTTGGGTACTGTAGAACACAAAAGTTACCTCTAAACTTCGATGCCTTCTTCGATATTTCTTATGGCTTGGAATATGCAAGTCTAATAGTTTGAATTTTAGACTTTTTTGTTTTTTCTTCTCGAAAATGTCCATTTTCTGAGGCAAAAGGGTAGTAGTATGTATGTGTATGTGTATGTTTCTCGCGCCTTGATGGTTCCCCCCCAATGTTTACCCAAACTCGAAAGAAAAAAAAAAGGAGGAGAAATGAGAAAGGAGAAGGTTGTAGTTTTTGGATACTTTGTAGTCCGAAAGATTATGTCTAGTGGAGGATGTTGTTTTGTCATCATTGGGAGAACATGTGCCAGTTTACGAAAAGTGAACCGCGACGCCGACACGCAACGCGAATCTAGAACAAGCGGGAATTTTAAGTCTGACTTCTTATTAGTTAATTGTTTTTCAATTTCCGATTAATTTCAGCCAAACTTGTTGAAACATATAAATTTAATCAAATCGAGGGACTAACTTTGTCGGCGCCTAGGTCATAATTTTGCATGATTGAAAAAAGGTGTGCCAGGTTCCGAAATATAACCTTAAAAATTAGAACGTGAAATTTCATTTAAGAAAGGGTAGTTAAAAATCATCCATATATAATCAAAAAATATGAAACATGTACAGTACTCACATGAACCTGCGCATCTAATGATAACAATTAAGATGTGCAGATTTGAGGTACTGTTGCATTCGCAATAAAATAAATATAATCGTTTTATTATTTATTGTACGTGTCCCATGACACGTATCACTTATGTTGTATGTCATTTCGATGACGTTGCTTTTCTTTATAAGCCACTTGGCTATTTTAGTTGTCAGTTCGATTTTAGAGTATTCTAATAAATCATTGTGTTTGGAACCTTCTTATCTTCTAAACTCTTCCACGTGTCCTACCCAAGGATACAACAGGTACGGTATTATACAATCGTATTTCTATATTTTTTTGTGTTTGTACATTAAAAATATTTAAAACCGGTTTGGTTTAAAAAAAAATTTAAAATCCTATTTTTATAGGGGATTATGATGATTTTTAAACAACAAAAAAATTGTTACTTGTAGTCTGAAAGATCAAGTACCCTATATATTTTTCAAACTTGGTTCACATCATGTAATTTCTCAAAAAAAAACTATTCTCCGAATAGAAAAAGGAGAAGGGAAACAAATTATGTCGCAAGAGGGAACCGAACAAGAGACACTATGTCATCGTTTGTCCGCCATGGACACTTCTCAATGTATTGTACTTCTCTTGGAGAATGTTTGTCTATGGCTCTCTCAATCTAGCCAACTGCTTCATGGCATTACGTGGTTCGGTGTTATTGCCCATTTCGTTTTTCTATTCCTTTCGCTTCGAAATATTTTGATCTACAAGTGTCTGATTCTCTTATTTTCACTCACTATTTCGTCTAATAGACCAAAAAATGTCTTCTGGCGAAGGGAATAGAAAATCAGAATAGACAATAGAAACAATCGTACTCCAGATCTAGATGATGTCCATCAAATGTAGTGTAAACCGAGAACTACAAAATGACATAGGTTTTCTCAAAATACTCCACTTTTTTCGCAACATTTTCTAGTCGGGTCAAAAAAGTTCAGTAATATCCCTATCCGTGTTCAAACTGCCGCTCCGTGCACCACAAACGCGCTAGTGTTCTGTCAATTGATGCGGTTTGTGTGTTGACATTCTCCCGATTTACTTTTCCTTTTGTGGTTTAGAGGTTTGGTGTTTTGGCTCTGGGACATTTCGCAGCCGAATGGAATTTTTTTAAGTGATGAAAGTTTTGTTACTAAAGGTTTTCGGGTACGCCAAACATCATGGCGATGTTCATTTTTCACCAAAAAAAACTGTACCTGAGTTTGTACCTCTTTAAGTCCAAAATTGACTGACACAGACTTTCTTAAATTTTTTTCGTTCAATTTCCACGTCATGTCAGCGCAATGAAAAACAGCAATTTGCGAGGTTGAGAGTGACACAGAGAAAAGTTCTCCGAGAGAAGTACAACAGGGAAAATTTCCATGGCCGACTGGTTAACGGGCGTGTCTTTGAATCGAACGACGGCGCCGAGGTCTGGTTCGATTCCCCCACGCGCCAAAACTTTTTTTTTTTTCTTTTTTTTTTTCAAATTACATTTTTTTACAACGTTCTCTTGTCAGATACTAAAAAATACACTCTCGCAAATATTTTGAATACATTTTTAAGTTTCGAAAACACATTAAACTGTAATTTGAAAAAAAAAAGAAAAATAAATAAAAAAGTTTTGGCACGTGGGGGAATCGAACCAGAGCTCGGCGCCGTCGTTCGATTCAAAGACACGCCCGTTATCCAGTCGGCCATGAAAATTTTCATTGTTATACTTCTCTCGGAGAACTTTCCTCTGCGTCTCTCTCAATCTCGTCAATGCTGACATGACGTGTTCGGACTTAAAACAAGTTAATTTTGGACTCAAAACAGGTACAAACTCGATTGTATTTCTGATTTGGTGCAAAATAAACATCATCATGACGTTCGCCACGAATCAAATACCCTTTGTATAAAAATTTCATCTAAATCTGGGTCAGTCAATTTTAAACCTAATATAGGTGAGAACTCAGGTACAGCTCTTTTTTGGTGAAAAATGAACATTGCCATCCTGTTTGGCGTACCCGAAAACCTTTGGTAAAAAAATTTCATCCGGCTGCGAAGTGTCACGGAGCCAGTGTTTTCTTTGGTTTGTAGGTTCCTTGTAGGTTTTCCTTTTGTTATAAAATGATATTTGATAAATGAATTGTCAAATATCAACATGGTTTTTATCCCGTTGAAGCTTTGTTGTCATGCAAGTTCCAAAGAGGACAATGCAACTGTCCTCTACCGATTCATATCTATGTATTTAACATGATAAAAATCAGATTATCGTGCTCGGGGGAAAAACCGCAAGCTTGCGGCAATTTGTCGCACCCTTGCGACAACGGCAAAAAATGTCGCAAGCCTTGCGACGTGCTTGCCGTTTTTTCCCCGAGTGGGTAGAGTCTAGCGTATGTAGATGATATATTGATGATAAATTGGAATTTTCGACATTATTTTATCTAACGGAGGAATTTTAATCATTTTTTAGGTCACGCTAAATGATTTTTTCCACGTTTTTTCTGCTCATTTCATATTGAAAAACCTGAACTTTTCATTTTCAAAAAATGAAGTTTGAAAACAAATTCAATGAAAAATTTAAAATGTAAACTCAGGAATCGAAACTTATCGTATAATTTTTTCAACTTCAAAATTTTTATTTTTATTTTTTAGAGTAAAACGTCTAACTTTTCGCAGAGACTTCGACAGATTTTGAAAATTTTTATTGAATTTTCAAGTTTTGATTTGTCGCATCAAACATGATACTTTTCTGTATTTCAATTTTTGGGACAAACTTTGAATATTCAAAAGCAACATTTTTGAAACCCAGTTTTCTTGATTCCTCCGAACTCAACATTTTTGAAACTGCAAAATAATCAAAAATTATGGACTGCGAATTTGCGTTATAAACTTTTTTGAATCTGCACACACCGAAATTGTTGTTTTTTTTTGTTTTTTGTGAAACATGTATTTATCTCGAAGTCTGAAAAAATTCTGAAAAAAACTCTATCGTTCCAAATCGAAATTGCGGTTCCCATTCATCGGGTGAACAGTTTCGAGAAATGAAATAACCGCAGAAAAATGTGTACGTGTTCACGTTGCCCTAGAAAAAATACACGAAATCGAATAAAATCGTCATCTTAAAAAAAATGATTAAAATTCCTCCGTTATTTAAATTATCCTGAATTTTCGGTCGTGTGAAACATCGAAAACTTGTTTCACAAAAATATGTACTTAAGCTTTCCATTGGGTCAAGACTAACAAGGGAAAATTATGAGGGTGTTAACGCATTATGGAATCTGATACAATTTTCATGTAGTTTTTTTCAAACCTTGTGACCTATTTTTTGTGCTTTGGTTGTGTTTGTGTTTAAATGATAATGAAAAAAAGTGTGTTTTCTGTTCGTGTTCTTGGTAGCACACAATGTTGTTTGGAATAATTATATCACAATAACCACAAAAAAAAATGAAAATATAACGTGACAAATAAGAAGACACAAAAATTTGACTTTTCGGGTCCGATAAAATCGGGTCTCTAGGCCATCATTTGGTATCCTAGGTCATGGGTAAGGTTTCCGGGGGCCATTTTTGGGGTTTCTAGGCTGTATTTAGGGTTTCTAGGCCACTTCTAGGGTTTCTAGACCTCGATTTGGTTTCCTAGGCCATGGTCAGGGATTACTAGGCCATTTTCAGGGCTTCGAGTCCATGGCTTCGTTTCTTAGGTTATGGATATGGTTTTCGCGAGCCGTTTCGGGGGTTTCTAGGCCATTATTTGATTTAATAGGCCATGTTTTGGATTCCTAGGCCATGGTTATGGATTCTAGGCCATGTTTAAGGTTTCCATGGGCCATTTTCGGGGTTTCTACGCCATTATTTGATTTAATAGGTTTGATTTAATAGGGTTTGGGGTTTCTAGGCCATTTGGAAGGTTTCTAGACAGTGATTTTGCTTCCTAAGCCATGTTTTGGTGTCCTAGGCCATGGTTATGGTTTCTAGGCCATTTTCAGGGCTTCCACGGCCACTTTTTGAGTTTCCAGACCACGCTTAGTGTTTTCTCGGCCATGATTTGGTTTTCTAGGTCATGAGTTGTGTCCCCTATTCTCACCTTCTCCTCCGATTTGTTCAAAACTTCCCAAACTTCTTCCGGTGTCATCTTTTTGCCCTCTGCATTTCTTTCCATCACAGTTTCCAAAATTTGAAACGATTTATCACGATTCACAAATGATGCGAAGAACAACTTTTCGCCATTCGATTTTCTTTCGATCTGAAAGAATTTATCGATTTTCAGCATATTTCAAGCCAAGCCTTTCAACCTGAATCGAATTGGGAAAAATGAAGGCGGCCTTCTGTTTGGTGATCTCTTTGATATCCGCCATCGGTATCACCATATTCGTCTCCCATCCGAAAATGTTTGCGTAAAAGCATACGTGTGATTGCGAGATGAACATGCGGCCTTGCGCAAGGATTTCACGTTGATATGCACATGAATAGGCTGGAAAAATCGATAATGTTTAAGGTTTGCATTAGAGCGCAATTGCTCTTCACTTACACGCTAGATATGTCTCGTTTTCATCGATTTGACCTTTTTCAACGAATAATTTGCGGAACCACTGGTTCCTTTTGTGATAACTTGGGTAGATCAATTTCATGAAGATGTTCTTGTCCTGTTTCTCTGAGAAGTAACGTTCTTTCTTCGTTAACTTGTCATTTGCTCCGAAATCCAGGTTATTCGAGTTAGAGCTGAAAAAAAGCGAGATAATCGTTGAAATAAACACAGAGCTAACAACAGGCCAACATAGCGCAGTGGTCTACACACGCGCGCCGCAAACGAAAGGTCGCGGGTTCGACTCCCCCATGGGACGAGAATTTTTTCACTCACTCAATACTAGGAGAAGTCATTAAATCAGCAAGATCATCGCTGGATATTTGATGTCCACATTCTGCCAAAACCTCAGGACGATCGGTTTCAGACATTTTTTAAACTTGAAAACAACAATAATAATATAATAATAATAATAATAAGGTTATATTTAGTTATCAGCAGCAGAAGAAGAAGAAGAAGACAAACACAAATTCGATACGATCAATGTGTTTGAAAATGGCTGGTAGATAACGGAAAAAATGGGTGTATTATGAAACAAAAATGTAATTTTTGGCAATTTTTTATTGAATTTTGAATGCGAAATGTTGTTTTTATGAGGGGTGAACAAAAAAACGTGTCAAGAGTTTTTTTTTGATTTTTTTGAGCAAAAAAAAAGAGCACAAAAAGTGTGGTCTTGCAACGAAGAGACACCCGGGAACTCAGAACTTGAATTTTCCCATGGAGCAGTAGAGCACAATTGCTTTACTTCTCTATGACCAGTGGATTTTGGAGCATTGTGCTCGGAAATTAGTTTTTTCACACAAACTTACCCAGCCAAAAAAAAGTTATCATCCTCCATCTTGACCTACGTAGTTCTCACTTAAGTTAGAAACTTTGAAAAAAAATGAATCTTCCCCGATAAAAATTGCTTCTACAGGAATCGAGCACAAATCACAAGATGACGTCTGAGTTGATTGGGATTCGAAGTCGGGAATATAATTAAACATTAACCTAGGTGTTGATGAATTGGGCACAAATCACAAGATGACGTTTGAATTTTGGAAAATGGGCTACAGTACTCCGAAGAACCTGCACGTCTATGGACCTTGGATGAGTTGAGAGTAGGTAGCATAATGAAAAGAAAAAAGTCTTGTTCACACAGATTTGCGCGTCAAATGTGTTGTTTGTTGTCAGCTACAGTAGTTTCATTTTCATTTTTGACTTAATTTTCTTTGGCAAAAAAGGGCTTTTTACGAGCCCTGATGTTATGAAAATAATATTTTGAACTTTCAAGCCAATCTCGTTTTTAGTGAATACATAAGAAGCTCTGATAAAAATTGCATTGGAGCACACTTGCTCACGTGGTTTAGAAATTAAAATTTGCAAACTTCTATGACAGAAAGAGGGCCAATACTTTGCTCAAGGGCCATATCTTCTCAGAATTTCGAGCTAAAAAATTTCAAAACCTGAGAAATCTCTTCTTGACATTCAGCCAAGCCCGAGCGCGGCGCGGCTGCGTCGCGGTCCGTTAAATGGCAATCCGCAACGCATACGCGATCGCATCGCTATTTGGTTGTGTTTCTCAAAAAAAGAAGTTACAGCACCTCAAATAACCTGCACATCCTACACGCTCTCATCAATTTCAGTGTCTAGTTAGATGTACAGGTTCTATAGATTACTGTAGTTTTGTAGTTATAACCCAAAAAGTGGTCACCAAAAAATGATCTACAGAGAAGCAAACATGCTCTACTGCTTCATGGAAAAATGCAGTATGGATTACTGTAGGACTAGCTAGTCCTCGAAATTTTTTATTTGACTTTTTCATTGATGAGTCATCGATTTTATGATTGTAAAATAAACAATAATCTTATTTATAACAGGAAACTCATTTTCTCTGTCGATAAAAGGGACTTTTTGCTCAAAAATGTGTGCTCTTTTCCGGAATCATGATCTTTCGCATCAATTTATCACCATTCGATGTTTATTTGATACATACCATATAGATAGCATAGTAAAGATAAGGGACAAGAGGAAAAAGGTCTAGTTTGATATAATTTGCTTGGAATGGAATGGAATGGGATGATTTAATTGATAGAGAAGGAAAGGGAAAGTGTCATGAGCTCTTTTTTGAAAGGGAGCAATTGAGCAAAAATCTGAAAACCCGGCTTCTATATTTTTATACTGCTCCGTGAGCCTTTAAATGAAACCTTACTTTTTTGTTAAGCTGAATTTCATCACTTAAATACCCTCTTTTCCAATTTTGAAAATCTAAAAATTTCTTTCATAAAAAAGTTGAATTCAAAATTTATTTTTTTGTGTAATTGTGCGTCAGAGTGTATGCAGTGCATTGTTTTCGTTTTTCAAAAATATACATTTTTTTTTCATCTTACAATTTGAAGAGAAAGATTTCCTTCAAATAACGGATTCCTGATATTACTCGAGTAGAGAACAAATTACTACTTCGTGTTAAGTCTGAAACACACATATGCTTTTCCCTTTGAAAACACTAACAAGGGAGGTTCGTGAGCTGTTACTTTCAACTTTTTCTCAAAATTTGTATACTTATGAAGTTCGACCTCCTGATCATCGTGGTACATTTTTTATTCGCCGGAAATTTTTGTGAATAAAGTTATGAAAGAATAAAGTTATTTCGTGACCATTTTCTGAAGAAAAAATGAGTCATTTACCTTTGAAAAATGAGCACGTGAATACAAATTCATTTATTTACTGTGCTGCCCTTATTTTATAACAGTTATGAATTGTAATGGGAAAATGTCTAAAAATTCATAACTTTTTACACAAAAATTTCCGGTGGATAAAAACTATACCACGATGATCAGGAGGTCAAACTCTATAAGTGTACAAATTTTAAGAAAAAGTTGAAAGTAACAGCTCGCGAACCTCCCTTGTAAGACTATTTTAGTTTTGTTGACTTTGTGAGCAATCAAAACTCAATGACTCATATGGAATTTTGAAAACGTCTTCTGGAACAGATCTTCGATGAAAGCTAATTGAGTGAATATATTTCTGATCTGGAAATATATTTTTCAAATCTAATTTTTTTTTATTTGAGATGAGATGGAAAACTATCTGAGCAGATATTGCTCATTTCGTTGTTCTATTCCTTTCGCTTCGAGATATTTTGATCTACAAATGTCTGATTCTCTCATTTTTACTCACTATTTCGTCTAATAGATCAATAGAACATCGGAATAAAGACCATTGACAAAAAACATCAAATAAATATTTTGTGTGACGTTTGAAACATATTTCTAACTGGGTTTATGGATTTTTTGCATCAAAATCTCATGAAGAACTTCAAATTATTCTACAGTACACTAGACAACCTGCATACCTGTCCATTTATTAGTTAACTATAGTAAGATATTCAGTTGATTACGAAACTGTAGGCTAATTTAGCTTCCAAGATTAATTGTTTAAATTTAAATTTCGAATATTGTCATTTTCGCGCAATATATCTACAGTACCTCAGCCAGCCTGCACATCAAACCGAATACTGAAATATTCAGGGTATTGAAGTACTGTATGCTAATTGTTTCTCGATAAAAGTAGACCAAATTTCAAACACTACAGGAACTCAAATAACATGCACATCAAACTTAACATTTTAAGATCTGCATGTTGTTTGTGATACTGTAGACAGAGTTCTAAAAAAGTTGCCGCACACACGCAATGCTAAGTTTTCAATGAAAAATCATGCGTTACGTGTGTGCCGCGCGTCCTTAGTTTTCCGTACAGTAACCCACCAGACATCAGACTTTCTTCGAAAACTCTTGGTGCTGAAGCTCCTCGACAATCCCTTCTTGATTCCAGTCTCACTTCGAATCAACACACTTCTGACACGATTTAGAAGATTGGGTCCCGATCCGCCATTCTCTGCAGTGATCTTCTTAGTCCTTGTCCTTGTCAGTTTCTTAACTCCTCTTCGATCCACCTTCAGACTCGCCGATCTTCTCATCTTCGACAAATCACCGTTTGTAAGTATCAGCTTCGGTTGGTCGGCTGTTCGTTCTTCGTTGAACAATGCCATACTCGCCGATCGGTTCATGACAACGGAGCAGACGACGAAAAATACCGTACCGTGCGCGATAGAGAGCTCGCGCCTCAAAAAGTGAATAACACACCTGGCACAGAATAACAACTTAAGTGGTGATAATGGTTGTGAGAATATTTTTTTTTTTGCAGAAAAACGACACTTGACGAAATTTATTTTCTTTTTCAAAATTTTTTTTGTAGAAAAAGGGAGTGAAAGACTATATTTACATATACATATTCACATTTTTTAGTTTGATGTGTGTGTTTGTTGGTGGGTGTTAGAGATAGAGATAGTGTTGATAATTCACATAAATGTTGTAGAGGTTATTTACCAGTTCGTTGAACCACCCAGTCCTGGAAAAAAACATCATTGAATTAGGGAAAACTCAGGTTCAGAAGGGAGATGGGTTTTTTGTTGCGAGACCACCAGAACGAGAGACAACTACAAAAATCATGAGCGATATAGCCTTTCAGCTGCTCGCATCGGTTGTTGCTCAGGTGAGCGAGCTGCTCCTTTTTGAGAAGCTTACCAAATGTGCTCGATGAGCTGCTCATTTCAGTTGTTCGTTCAAAATGTTCAAAATTAAAAAAATCACTCAAATTTCGAGGATACTTTGAGGGTTACTTATAGAGTACATGAATGTCTAAATTTCAGCTCCTGATGTCATTTTTATAGAAGATTTTCTATTTTTAGACATTTCTTAACATTTTTTAGATTGGAAATACTCTATTTGTGCTTGAAATTTAATACTAAAACTTCAATAATGCTGCCGAATAACTTCATTCTTTATCAAACAACCGCACAATCAAAAACACCAAAATAAAGATTCTCCTTTAAATCTAAACGATTTTTAATCCATCTGGAAAGTATATACTCGCCATTTGAGTCTGGTATTATTTCAAATCGCGCATCGATTTTCCCATTACCCTTGACTAGGGTTGCAAAACGGGTGCGACGGGTGACCCGCGATACACGCCACACCCGTCTGTTCGTTCGTTAGACACCCGCCACACCCGCTTGTTTGTTTGTTTGACACCCGCCACACCCGTCTGTGTGTGGTTTCATACACGCGACACCCGGCTGTTTGTGTGTATTTTCAGGCGGGCGTGTACGGGTGCGGGCGTGTACGGGCGTGTATGGCGGGTGCCGGGTGTGGCGGGTGCCGAGTGTGACGGGTGTCAAACAGAAAGAGGAGGACGGGTCACCCGTCGCACCCGTTTTACAACCCTACCCTTGACATTGAAAGCCACCGATTGATCATCATGGAGAACTACATCGCTGATTTTCAAATCATAGGTTTCGTCACAATCTTTTTCATTCCCTGGTGGAAAAATAACCGATTTTTCATACGAATCTTCTCGATTTGGCTCGGGTTTATATGCAACTTTGAAAGGTATATTCAATGATGCTCTCAAACCGGCTTCATTCCGTGTTTCCACCGCGTTTATGAGCCTTTTCATAACCCGCTTCGCATGTTCTGTACCAAACTTTTGGTGATTGATGAGATATGTTGTCTCAAGCTTTGCAGAACAGCGATTATCTTGTTCAAATGTCAAAACATACACACCATTTTCAGGCTTTTCTTCAAAATCGATTACGGCGCCAGTCACGTTTATGGTAAACTTCAAAATCTTAGTCGCATCGAAAATTTTGTTATTATACACAGCAATATCCCAATATGTCGGGATTTCTTTGATTTTCTCTGGGAAAGTCTCTATACTTTCCCAAATATCAACTCGTGTGAGATGTTGTTTGCGACCATCACAGTGATAAAGATCAAAGTTTCTTTCGAGCACTTGATAAAGAGCCGTTTGATTACGAGTTTGAATAGCAAAGGCATATCGACTCATTATGTCAGTGATTGTGTTCCTCATATCTATTTCGGTTTCTGAGACCCGTTTGCTGGGAGGCCAAATACATATCAAAATAAGGTTCGCAAGCATGTTGAATGTTCAAATGAATAGCAAATTGGAAGAAAAACTAGGTCTAGACAGTCCTATTTTTAGATTATTCACAAAATAAAACATGGGAAACACAGCAGTGAGAGAGCTGTGATGTATTTGTGCGTTTGAAAAATGAAAATTGAACATGAAAAGTTTGTGTGATTTTTAATGGAACAACTTCACTCCCAGACTAGTCAGAAATCTCAATATTTTGTGAAAAATTAAGGGTTCCTTTCAGTTTTTTATAAATCTCGTAAATTAAATCTTAGATGAATTTCAAACCCGAGAAGAGAATATTTCTGATTGTGTAAGGCAATTTGTCTCGCAACGAAAAACTTCTTCATAATAAAACTGAACTAACCTGTTGACACAATGGACAACGATTGTTTTGCCGAATCCATTGACTCATACAACAATGATGGAACGAATGATTACAATCACCCCAAACAACAAAACAATCGGCATTCGGTTCCGATTGACACCTCAAACATTCTTCTGGAAAAATTCAATATTATTAATTTGCATCCTGAAATACTAGAATACCAACCCATTAAATGGACTCGACAAATAGCGCAAGTATCGCATTCTACATCCCAAGCCCAAATTGCTAACGCGTTCCATTTTTTCAATGCAAAAGGCCGGCTTTCAGTTGGATTGTTGGTTTTTTGCTTTCTGAAAATATCTTTAATTTATAAAATAATATTTCAAGACTTACTGTGCATCTTCAGTTGTAGTGATATCTGACATATTGGTTGAGATTTCAGCGATATTGATCGATTGGGAAACCGGAAAAAAGCTAAATTAATTTACGATGCTCCGCTATTTACGTGCAAAATTCGTTAACCCTTTGTTTAGCGATAGCGATTTCAAAAAAAAAAATTTTCTTTTTTTCAGTTTTCTTTTTGTCCACGGAAGTTTTGCCCTTATTTCAGCATGGGTTGTAGACCATTCGTAGAGTCATATAATCTTGATGGAACTCCATCAACATCATACCAAGAAGATTCCGAAGAACTCATGGAAACCGATATAAGAGTTGACAATGTAAGTAAAAAAAAAAAAATCTATTTTTACATTTCTCACATCAAAATATTTTAGTTATACGATAATACTGATTACATAGTATTTTTCAATACATTATTCGATATGTCAGAAGATCCGCAAAATCACAACATCCTTCGATATGTCCTGAAAATGCTTGAAAAGTCAGACGTATCCAGGTTTCAACAACAGCTCGAGTTTTTTGTACTAAAACTTCTTTATGAATATAAACGAAAACCATCGGATTATCATGTTTTGCTCAGCGCGTTGAATTTGTACAAAAATTTGCCGGAGAAGACAGTTTTTTCTAATATCGAAATAGGAAAAATTTATATAATGATGGCTTTACGAATATTCGAAAGTAGACACGAGATTTTTCCGTGTGGATGTGTTCAAGAAATCCTCGTCAAACTTTACCTTCATGACAATCGCTCGATATTCTGTAAATTGATAGACGAATTGATAAGAGGGAAAATAAACTTCTCGAAGTACTCCCATCTCATTGATGTCACTATTCTAACTCGATCAAATTGTTTCAACCTTTATACAGAACTTCTAAGAGAACTGGTTCAATGCGGTATTATTGGTAAGTTACTGATCATGTTTTGTAGTGAACTAAGCTATTATTTTCAGATAAATCTGGCGACGAATTATGGAACAGTCGAATTGTTCAACTCACAGTTCTACTAAACGACTTCATTCCCGATATAGATTTTCCAACAACTTGCAAATCCTTCTCCAATTTTTTGAAAGCAATGATAACTGGATATCAGAAACCTGTTGGCACAAATATGAAGAAACGTATCAAACAACTCATTAACAAGGTTTTTGACTTTGTAGGAAACTGTGATTCTTTTGGAGAATATGTTCTGAATGAGGAAAATGTAGAGAATATTGCTTCCGAAGTTCTGAACAATGATAACATTACCATGAGATGCTCAAAACCGTTGGAGCTATTGATAAATCTTCAAAAATGTAAGTTTTTCCAAAATGATCTAATATTCAAAAAAAAAAAAAAGTATTATTTCAGTGTTCAAGTTGGATGCTTCGATTTTCCACACTATTATTTCTCAGGAACTAGGCTTGAGTGCTGAAAAATTGAACATACACTTGTTCTATTTAGTAACTTTAGCAATAAATTCAGAAGGTCAGTTAAAAATTTGAATGTTTTCTGTAAATCCCATTTCAGGTACAATTCTCCTACAAATTTTGACATTTTTCAAAGAGAACTTTGAAGCAGCATCTATATCACAGAAAGATACATTTCTCATGTACATCAAATTGTTGGAAATAGTTGGAAAGAAGAAAGAAAGTGTCTACGAAAATTGTGAAAGACAAAGATTCAGACAGAAGTGTAAGTTTTTTTCTCTGTAAAGCTAAAAATTGAACTCACAAGGGAACCAAATGAGGGTGTTAACGGACTTTGATATGAGACCTACGTCAACTGGTACAGTTTTTCATGCTGATCAACATCCCGCATTTAACTTTTGCTTAACTCCACGCAGGAAGTTGAAAATTGAGATTTTCAGTTTTGATCGAAAATATATTAACAGTAATAAAAATGCTAAAGCCGAAGGAAATTACACAAACTTTATTGGATCTGGTGTAATTTTTCATTATCTACACATTTAAAATGATAGAACTCTGAAAAAATGGAAAACAGGTTCAATTGGTTGAAAAAAACTGAAAATTCGAAAATTTCTATAAAATAATAATGTTTTTTCACGTAAAATAAAAGCAAATTTTATAATTTTTCACGTTTTTGTTTTCTTTGCACCTTCTTCAAACTTGTTTATCTAGCATTTCAGCGGGATTTTTGTAATAAATGTATGTTTCCAGCGTTCTTTTCATGCCAAAGAACCCTTTGGTACTTCCACTCTACTGAAAACATATAAATTTTAAGAGATATTTCACATTTTCAGAGCAAAATTTGAGCTCGATTTTCAGCTTTCCGCGCGGAGCTCAGCAAAAGTTTCATACAGGATATTGATCAGCATGAAAAACTGTACCGAATGGTATAGGTCTCATTTCAAAGTCCGTTAACACCCTCATGTGGTTCCCTTGTCAGAACCTAAAACGTCTCCTTTTCTAGTATTGCTAGAACCGTACACATCAATATCGCCAATTCGAAAAAGTTACATCGTCAATAACCTCGAAATTTTCAACAGTCAAGAAATCGATAGCTTTTGTCGACATCATTTGAAAGATTCGAAAAGTCTCACTGACTCGAATTGGAAGGAATTGATGTCAAAAGTCTCGAAAATGGAAATACCATTGAACTCGGGTATAATATGGAAATACGCGCTTGAACGAGGATACGACAATAATTGTGTTTCATTTATCAAAAAGCAATTGGAACTTCTCGTTGAATCTGACGAATTTTCAAACAAATTCGAGAAAGTTGTGAAAGTACTGAAGAATAATACGACAGAGTTTCCACCGGCTAGGCTGATTATTGGATTTCTTGAAACGGTTCTGGAATTAGAACCAGATAAACCACCAAAGAATTGGCTGACATCGATTACACCTCTGGCATTTGTCGCTTATTGTTTGTATTATGATGATTATGGTGAGTTGATTACATAATTGAAGTCTGAAAATGATTAAATATGACTTTTATACACTAATTTGAAATATTCTCTTATTTACAGAAGAAAGAATTCAGTCAATATTTCGGGTTCTTTTCGAGAAAATCACGGAAAATGAACAATTTGTATATGACGATGGACCAATGGTAATATTCGCAAAAATTTGTGAAGTGAGTTTTCACTATCTTCTAAATATCGAAAAACCGGAAATTTTCAGAGATCAGAAGATGTAAAGATGTGGACCAAACTGGCTGAGGAGTGGCCAAAAGGGGAAACATATGCTAAGGTTTTCGATTCTGTCATAGATAGTTCGATGGCGAACTTGATAAGAGCAAAGGTAAATTTTAAAACTGTTCACATTCTATTCTAGAAGTCGTAAGCAGGTTTCAAAATTTTTGTCTCTATGGGATTTTGGCGAACGAAACATTTAGTTACCTGGATTTCGTTCAAAAAATTAAAAAAAAATGTTTCATTAATTTTTTGAACTCGGAAACGATATCCACTTGTAACCAACCGTTTTCGTCAAAGTAACTATTTTTGATCATAAAAAAAAACTCTTTTCGGTCTCGAAAAACGTCCAATCTTTATATTATTCCAGAATCGCGTTGCTGAAGTGATTTCAATCATGTTTTCCAAGGCGGCGAACACGATTCGCTCAAACGGTGAACTTGCTAAGCAAGCTTTCTGCAAATTGCCAACCATTTTCGAGAAATATATAAAAACCAAATTCGATTCCACAAGTTGTCGACGAATGATTGAAGGATTCGCACAATGTGACATGAATGGAAATAAAATTTTCCTCCGGACTAGGATTTTTTGTATTTTGTTGTTGGCGAAGGAGTCGGATTTCGAAGTGATCAAAGAGTTTGGAAACATTTTGGCGGGTAATAAGGAGTTAGTGGAGTACATGAAACAGTGTAAAAAGAACTATCCGGTAGTTCAGGAATTTGTTAACTGGTAGATTCTAATCTATAAATAATGATCTCATTTTCTTGATTTGTCGTTTTGTGTGCATCTGAGTTTTGTAGCTCATCATAATTACCTTTTTCGCAATTTCGTCATTTTCATACCATTTTATTTCCCCTGTACAGAAAGAAATGCCGAAAAGAGAAATAGAAGATGGAGAATTGTCGGACGACAATGAGCTAGAAGCGAAAAGGGCGAAAATTTCGGAATTTGGAGATTTTGTGATTGACGCTGGTGGAATACGTGAGGTAGACGAAGAAGTGGAGAATCGAGAAGAGGAGGAAGAAGGCGAAATTGGAGAGAATGGAGCGAAAAGTGGGTGGAAAGATTTGATGGAGAAACAGTTGTTGGGAGATAAGGTGAGTTTTCTGCCAAATTTCTCAAACAAATGAAATAAAAATCACCTCCAGTAGCTAAAAATTCAGTGGAAAATAAGATAAATAGGATTCTGTTGAAGATTAACAGAAAAACAAACTAAATCCAAAGATATGTGGAAAAAACTCCAAAATCAGTTTCAAAATGCTAATTTACGGTTCTAAGCATGTTCTATTGGGCCCACTTAAAGTTTCGAATCCTAAATCAATGGTTTCTAGTTTTTTGCTTCTCTGAAAAAATTCAAAAAGAAGAGACAATCACCATTTAGATTTTTATGTTCAAGAAAAGCTGCATAACGTTCACGTGAAGGAGTTTTAAAAAAAATATGTTTTCACCTTTCCTGATTCACTTACGCATTTCCTATTTTCTCAAAATCACATTTCCAGGCAGCTCAGGAGCCAAAACAGCGTCGAAACAGAAATACTTGTTTTAATTGTGGCGGCGATCATTTGATCAATGCTTGTCCGGAGCCACGCGATCAGAATCGAATCCGAAAAGCACAATTGGAACGACGACTTCAACAGCAAAACAATTCTACTAATAATAAACGATATTTGGATACTGAAGCACCCACTGATTCGAAATTCAAAGCGGGAAGATTGAGCTCGAAATTGAGAGAAGCCTTGAATATCGGACCCGATGATATTCCCGAATGGGTTTATCGCATGAGACGAATGGGATTCTACAAAGGATATCCACCGGGTTATTTGAGAAAGGCTATCAAAGTCGACAATTCTGGCGACCTGTTGCGCTTTCATACAACATCGACGAACATTGCGCAAGTTCAGAGAGATGCGTCTGAAATGCGACCGCCACCAATTGTCGATTCGACAAAAGTTATCTATTATATGGGATTTAATAACAAATATCGAGCATTGAATGATTTGGAGCGGTTTAATATTCCACCGTTTGAGAAGTTTTGCGAGTTTTTGCAAGCGGTAAGTTGGAAAAAATCCTAGCCTCAGGGCAACCAAAAAGTTTTTCGCCTGAAATCTCTCGATTTTCCAAAATTCTAGGTCAAAATTCCTCCTAAAAACAAGAATAAACGAATTTTCTAAACTTCGAGTCTATGTTTTAGGTTTCTTCCAGTTTCAGATCTGAAACTTTCAGTAGGACTTATTCTTTAGACTCTGGGAGATTTGAAATTAGCTCTAATGGCAAATTAAATTCCTGAGCCCAAATTGCGCAGTCTGGGCTTCGCCCAGCATAAGCCATATTTTCAAGGTATTCTCTATGTATGGTCCAAATAAGACTCTTAATTTCACAAGTTTCACTCAAAAGGACGAGTCTGGAATTTCCTATGACAAATAAAACCTTTTTTCTTGCAGGAAGTTGATGAGAAGCACAAGAGGGATGAGATTATTCGAATTCAGGGACTTGAAATTGAAAGATCGAAGAATCCGGTGAAGACTAATGAGGAAGTCGATAATGACGATTTGATTGTTATCGATAAAAATGGAGATGTTAAGGAATCAGAAGTTGAGAAGGAGAATGGAGAGGAAAAACAAGAAGCAGAGGAAGAAGAATTAGAAGAGGGAGAGGCTGATAAATCGTTATTGGATGATTCTTCACTAGTAAGTACTGTAGTTGAGTTACGCTCTATGAAATTTTTTGAAATTGGCAGAAAGTTTTTAAAAAATTCGTTTCTGTATATGCTATTGTTTATCCGGCGAGGTCAGAAGTCGCTTGAAAATGAAAAGAAAATGAAATTGGTTCGGATCGCTGGTAGATCAAAAATGTCTTGTAGCGACGAGGTGAGTGTGTAGTTCTTTTGGAGCAGAGACAAATCAATATATTTATTATACGTTGCTTTTTTTGTTTTCAACATAATAAATTTAGCAAAGCTTCGCGTTTTTGAAGGAAAAACTGAATTTAAGAGTGCCGGAAGTGTGCACACCCATGTTAACGACATGTGTAGATATCACCGATTTCAGGCACTGTTAACTTTTTGTCAGAAAAACTATTTGAAATGGTTATTCATTCAATCAGTTCCGATTAGATTGTTTGACATTTTTATGAATTTTCACCATGTGAAATTATTGAAAACTGGTTTCTGGAAATATTTGAATATGAACCGCATTTTCCTTCACTCAAATGTTTTTTTTTTTAACATTTTACTACGAAAAAGCAACTCTCTTCTGATTTCATTGTGGTAAAAACAACAAAAATAGCAACGTTTAACAAGTATATTGATTTGTCTCTGCTCCAAAAGAACTACACACTCACCTCGTCGCTACAAGACATTTTTGATCTACCCGCGATCCGAACCAATTTCATTTTCTTCCCATTTTCAAGCGACTTCTGACCTCGCCGGATAAACAATAAATTTAGAACATTTATTCCTATCTTCACTCCGTTTAGACCACAAGACTTCTTTTTGATTTTCTTTCTGCACTTTTTTCCCAAACATCATTTGAAACCGATGAATTGAATTGTTGTACAAGTTTCCAAACAAAAAACGCCTTTATTTAGGTCAAAAACAAACAGAATTGGTCATCCTATTAATATTATTTTTTGTTTGCCGAAAAAAACAAACACATTCCACTTTCAGTTGTCAGTTTCTCTTTCATTTTCGATCAAAAACCCATAAATACTGATAACATTTATTGATTTCACATCTCTCTCATTTTTTCCAGGGTGATTCGATATCATTACACATTGGCACACCGATTCCGGCTCGTCGTGCTCACGATGGCTCGTTGATTCGTTCAAGTTTGCCCGATTTGGACAAATTCACAGTTGGAATTGTTCCTTTCGAGCCGAAAGAGGAAAATGTTGGAGAGAAGGGGATTTTCAAGAGGATTATGAGCAAGATCAAGAATTTTGCCACTGGTGGACCGTCGACTTCATCGAAATGATTTTTCTTTTCTTTATTCTGCCATTTTTTCTGGATCTCTTTGATATTTATGTACATCATGTTCACTTCTTATAATTTCCTTTTTTCTCACACACAGTATAAAGTTTTTAAATATATTTTTCCAGATCAAATCATGTCGGCTAAAGCATTTGTTGATGGACTTCTCCAATCGAACAAAGTTGTGGTTTTCAGCAAAACATATTGTCCATACTGTCATAAGGTAAGATTTTCTCTAAAAAGGTGAAAAAATATTACAAACGGAGAAAATCGTAATTAAACGAAATTTCATTCGAAAAAGTACTATTTTTCGAACTTAAAAGTAGCCTGAGAATCCTTATTAATTTTTCGAGAAGATTCACTTTGCCAGCCGAGAATTGCTCTGAAAAACTTAGTTATACCTATTTTTTCGTTCTCACTAGCTTTCATTTAAAAAATTCTCGCGCGTTCAGTTTACAAAGTAAATCGTCGTGATTTTTTACTTTAAAAACAACATCGAGGAAGAAAACGCCACGATTGTCAACCTGAATCATGTTTGAAAAGATAGATTAAAATTATACAGTTTTAAATTCCGAAAATATGAAGAACCCATTTGGGTCCAAAATAAAATGGCTAAAGCTAAACAAAAAACCGAGGAATCTGACATAAAAATTAGAAGAATTATTCCCGTTCTCTATCGATACCCGTTTTCTTCTAATTCGGTTTTTATTTGAATTTGTCCTAAAAAAAAATGATCTCAAATTTCGTCGTATTCGAAAAAAGGTTGCTAAATTTATTATGAAACATCCAGAAACAAAAGAACCATGGGGAAATTTGTAAAAAATCAAGAATAGTTATTCTAGTTGTAATTCAAGACACTTCAATCGACATATTTCTGAAAACCAGAATACTTTACGACATTTCGAACCTAAAACTCAAAACGTATTTTTTTTTCAGGCTAAAGCTATCATCGAAGGATCTTCATTGAAAGCTGGAAGTTTGGAATGGATCGAACTCGATGAGAGAAAAGACTGCAACGAAATTCAAGATTATCTAGGAGTGAGCAAATCTCCCTCACCTACTACCTTCTAAACCTTTTCGATTTTCAGCAATTAACCGGTGCTCGATCTGTTCCGCGTGTCTTCATTGGTGGCCAATTCCTTGGTGGATGCGATGATACTGTAGCCGCCCAAAAGAGTGGAAAGCTCGCCAAATTGTTGGCCGAAGCTGGAGCTGTCTAATTTTCCAAAGTGCTCTTCTTTCACTCATTTTCTTTTTATATATGTATTCAGTAAATAAGTAGTTTTTATTTATTAATGGCAAGAGAAAACCCGTGCTGAAGTAAAAAACAAGAAGTTATATAGTATGTTCATGAATACATTGAGCTGATGAGAATGTCATCTTCATCTGAATCTTGTTGAAGAATATTGCCACGTCGGTTTCGGAATCCCGACGACTTCTTGCGTGCGCGACGTTTTATGACGGTGACAACGAGGAAGGAGAGGATTACAAAGGCGCAAAGGGCGAAAAGGATGTGAGTGTATTGAATTGTTACCGTGCCTGGAAATAAGTTGATATAATTACTAATATTTCGATCATTTTTCTCCATGATACAGAGGTTTACAGTAAGATTTTTTCTAATAAGCTGTATAGTCCAAAATTGTATCGGTACCACGCGCTCCATGGAAAAAGCACGCGCCGCAAACACGCAACACTAACTTTTCAATGGGAAAATCATGCGTTGCGTCTTGCGTTGCGTGCTTTGTCCAACGGGACGCGTGGTACCGATGAAATTTTCGATATTAAAAAAATGAGAACAAAAAGTAGTTCGTCCGATTTTTGCGAATTGTTTCATTTTTGAATAGTCGAATTAGAATCTGAGCCGGAAATTAGGTATTTTTGGGTTTTCGATTTTCATAGTCAATAATGGAGAATTTTCAGATTTGTAAATTTCCTTTTCAGATTGATCGGAAGGTTAGACTATTTTGTGTTTTTTCATTCTTTTAGTTTCGCAAATTTTATCTGATTTCATGTGAGGACTGATTTTTTATGTTTCGAATTTATCAATGAATTCCGCCTTTCTTGAAATCAGAAAATTAAAAATCCAAAAGTTACCTAAAGCCCTAAACATGTAATAGCTTTGCTTGGTAGACCATAAATATTACTGAAAAATGGTCAGTTAATGTGAACTTAACCATAATAATCCAAAAGATTAGCATTTACTCAATTGATAGAAGTCGACTAGGAGCCCAAACAAAGCTCCAGAAATTGAATAGTAGTGATACGAAGACGTTAAACCAGTCAGAAATCGGAGAAAATTGAGCAGTTTAGCTAACTATTAATCTTTTTAAGTTTCCAAATAATTGAGAAGCGAAATACGTAGGCAATTTCTTTTAAAGCAAACCCACACTTTGAAAAAAATTTCTCAATTAAAAAATCACCCACCTTTCAATGAATTCGCCACAGTTGTCGAACTGATCGAATTCGCAGCAGTTGATGCAGCCACTGGCGGCTCTTTTGCATTCCCCTCGTGTGCTTTCACATTTCTGCAAATTAACTTCTTTTTTTTTTGAAATTCAATGATTTAACATCTGACCCTACTTTGTATAAAACAACTCCGGAAAATCAGTGATTTCTTGTTGCACAATTTTAGAAAGAAAATTCGGGTCATCGTCAGAGTCCATTGTTGAAAAAAGAAAGGAGGAAAAATAGGAGTAAACAGGAAAATATGCGCTGATAAGGAAGAGGTACAATCGATAACACGAAAAGAACCATGGTTTGTCTTATGAGCATTAAAATTTAAAACCATTTTTTGATGACGAATTTTCAAATTTTCCCGAGAGCGAAGCGAAAAGTCAATTATACACACATCTGCTACTACTTTTCGACACCAAATAATGTGAAAAACAAGACCAACCTATTAGTATTCTCATTACAACCCCATTCATCGGTTCCATCAGTGCATTGTGGAATACCATCACAGACATCATAATGTGCTATACATTCGCCATTCTGACAAGGCCACTCCCATTCTCCTGAAAAATATATTAGGGTACTGTAGTTCCAGCATTTTTAAGGCTTTGATGACGATTTTCGTGAAGAGGAGGACAAAAAGAATTCAGACAAATAACTAGACCCTATAAAACAAAGGACACCTATTATTTTAGAAAATTATATGGTGTGGATATTTTTTTGGAAAATTTTCAGGCTTTGGAGTCATTTTTGACTTACAGAAGGTCACGTTTTTTGGCTTCGTGTGACCTATCAACAAAAAAAATTGAGCATTCTCTACTGCTGAAATATCAACTGCAACTTTGATGTTCATTATACTGACAAATCACTGGCCGCGTTTTCGAAAACGAAGGAACTATTTTGAACACACATAGTAGAGCCTTCTTGCGGATTCAAACTCCCTATTTAAGCGAGTTTTGGTTTTCCCAGGTACTTGGATGACAGCACCAAGATTTTTCCGGCTTCCGATGCGTCAACTAACAGGTTTTGAAACGATTAGCATTCAGTTTTTATAAAGTCCTTTTCCATTTTGACTTAATATTTGAGGCTCTTATTGCAATTCAAAAAATTTATTTAGTTGGTGTAAGGTCTCACTTCATCTTCGAACTACTTTTCTATCAACATTGGCTTTTTTAATTTCAGGAAAATTTTAAACTCACGCGGACATGGTCTCAGAAGAGGACGTTGTGCCACTCGATCAATGTTCGACTGTGGTTCATACTGTAATTAACAAGTGTTCGCTTCTCAATTATAAAACCCTAACCTGCGCATTGATGATTCCAAGGGAAATTAAAAATAAGAGCAGCTGTATGAGTCTTGTGGTCATGACTAAAATGCATATATGAAATGAGCTCTTTCTCCTTTTCTGCTTCTCAGTCTCTGCGCGAAATCGATAGAAAAAGAATGCAGGGAGACGTAGAGAAAACAGAGGACACTTCTGGAAAATAAAGGAGGGAAAGATATAGCATATTTCGAAGTCACTCGGAGACATGAATAAATTGCAGGTTTTCCACAAAAAAATTTATGGTTTCAATTGAACAAGATTACAATATGGCAAAGATAGTCAGGGTGGCATGCATTTAAATAAAAATGTACTATTTTGTACATGTGTACATAATTTGATGGTGGCAATCAGCAATTTTAGATTTGGGCATCAATTTCTTGAGCTCCAAGGTGGGCTTCGCCGAGAGCGCTTCCGCAACGATCTTCGATTTTGGTCATCTTGGAGTCGTCATCGATGATTTTTTCGCGACGAGCTCCAGCTGCAACTTCTTCCGATGATTCGTCAGTCTTGGCAGCAGCGGCTTTTGGAGTGCGGCTCTTGCGTTGGCGTTGCTTGCGTTGTTTCTTTGGTTTTTTCGATTCCTCTACTGATTTCACTTCCGAGACGTCAGCTTCGGTATCGTTGGTGCGGTTGGCACGGGATCTCTGGTTTCTACGGAATCGGGAGAGAAGAATGTGACGGAATCTGCAACGAACAATGTGATTTGATTTAGATAAAACTTCGAACGTATCGAAAGTCATTGCTAATTTTCGAAACGTCGCTAAAACTTCACTCACTTGGATCCAATCACATTGGCACCTTCTGGACCAGTGACGTTTCCGGCTTCTGGTCCTTTCTTTCCTTCAACGAGATCGAAGACGACAGCTTCTCCATTTCCGAGGGTTCGAAGATAAAATTTGTTGGTTTCCGACGCGGCGATGGCGGTTTGATGAACGAAGACGTCCTTCTCTCCATCATCTCGCGAGATGAATCCGTATCGTCCAAGAACGGAATACCATTTAACGGTTCCTTTGACGTTCTTGTCGAGAGCAACTTTCGTCTTCTGATCCTCTTCCCAGAGGCGGATGCGTTCAGCGGTCGGGAGTCGTGGTCTTCTGCGCGATGATCTGTCCTCCTTGTCGTTGATGGAGACTGTAGCAATTCCAGATTGGATGCTAGCAATAGCCTCCTCGGCGACTTCAATTGTCTGGTTCGCGTTGTCCGACATGATTGGTTGTTGTGAGAAATATCAAGTGAGCTTGACTGAAATATAAACAATTTTATGCAAAAAATACAAAAGACAAAGTGAGAAGAAGAAGAAAGGAAACCCAAATTCAAAGATTAGCGATAAAAAACTTCGAGGCAACCAAGAGGACTGCAACAACTGCGAGTGAGCTGAACTGGAAAATCGAGCTGCCCATATTCGAATTTTGCCGCCACTACAGTAATCCGTTGTGTCATGCATATCAAACTCAGCGCGGCGATTCAAACGCGTTTTCGTTTTTTTTTGTTTGGACAAGCTTTTTCTTGATTTCAGAACTCTATAAATTGTTTTCAACGTGTAACTTGTGTCAAAAACCAAACTCAAGTGAATATAATGTTTGCTAGTGTTGCAATTTTTCACAAATATATCTATTCTTATTTCAAAATTTGAAAAACAAAGCTATTTTTTAAACTTTTTTATTGTTCCAAAAACGGATCACAGTTTATAAAATACTCAAGTAAGGCTTAAAATAAATAGTACACATATTTGGCATTAAAGTCTTCAATTTAGTTGACTCCCTCTTTCGAGACAGCGAATGGAGCATCAACTGGAAGAACTCCAGCGGCGGCGATGACAACATCTTGTGTTGGTCGGTCTCCTGGACGTTTCTCGGTCTTCTCAATCTTTTTAACAACATCCATTCCTTCCAAAATCTTTCCGAAGACGACGTGACGTCCGTCCAACCAGGCGGTCTTGACAGTGGTGATGAAGAATTGCGATCCGTTGGTGTCTGGTCCAGCGTTAGCCATCGACAACCATCCAGCTCCATAATGCTTCAGCTTGAAGTTCTCGTCAGCGAATTTCTCTCCATAGATCGAACGACCTCCGGTTCCATCTCCGCGGGTGAAATCTCCTCCTTGGATCATGAAATCTTCGATAACACGATGGAATTTGCTTCCAACATATCCTTCTCCCTAGAAAAATCAAATTTGTCATTAAAAATCACTGTTTTTCTCTAATTACCTTTGGTTTCTTGGCAAGTTCAACAAAGTTGGTGGCAGTCTTTGGGACAGTCTTTCCGAAAACTCCAATAACGATACGTCCGATTGGTTTTCCTCCAATCTCCATATCGAAGTAGACCTTGTCGGTAACCTTTGGCCCATCTTCAGCAGCCATGGCAACAGCCACCAAAGCGATAACTCCCACGAGATATTTCATCTGAAAATTTAGATCCTTAATATGAGAATAAAGCCACGTTTCGTAAAATATATAAGATTTCGGATAAAAAGACCTGCGAAACAGAACAAAACGAAGAAAATAGTAATATTTACATAAATTTATTGTCATTCAAACTTTCAAACCCGTCAAAACCCCAAGAGATCTTCGAAAATGTTCAACAACCTTCTCAACAAAAAGCAAAAAACTATATTATGTGGAGAGAAAAAGGGAGGAGCAAGAAAAACGTTTGGTTGACCGGCCGGCCGTCCTGGCCACGTTGACAAAACAAAACAACAACGTTCGCTAGAGCACGTTTGCTGCTTTTCAATTTTTTGAGGTAAGAAAAGGCCAAGGAGAACGGGGAAAAAGAGAGAAGCCTCCTTTTTTTCCCACGAAAAACGCGGAACAAACGTCTTACTACTTACTTTAAATATGTATAATACTAAAAACAAACACAGACGAGTCTCCCCTTTTATACTCCTCAATCTCCTCTGCCCTTGACCTACCTCGACCAAACAATTTCTCAACTACCACAAAAAAAAGAGAGTAATTCACAAAAAGAGTAGATCAATAAAAATGAGAACAAAATAAGAAAAAAGAACACGGTCGAGATGTTTGATAAAAATGAATTATTATTTCGATTTGTGCTGCTTCTGGTCGACGCTGGTCTGTAAAAAAAAGATAAATTATAAAGTTGTCATGTGATTTTAAAACTTTGAGGCTGATAATAGAGTTCTTATGACAATTACTTCATTGGGAAACTACACAATTATCAACTATTTAATCAAATTTTGAAGCAAAAACCTCGAGCCAGTTTTCTCGCTGAAACTATTTAGAAACTTTTTAAAAATCAAACTTCTGGAATAATCATATCCACAGAAACCGATCCTGGGGTTGATGACTCTTAAAAATTCATACTTCGATAAAAATGGAATTCTCAATGGAGCACACGATAGAGATTGAATTTAGTATAATATGCAACAATAGTAGAATCTCTGTATTCAGTTTTTTCTTTATTAATATTTATTTTTTAAAGTAAAAACTGTGTGATATATTTTGATACCTTGCTAATTTTTTGGTAATTTTAGGTAAAAATTCAGCCACGCAAATCACGACTTCAAGAGCTATGAGTGCAATTTTGGCTCATTTTTAATGTGAAATTTGAGCTCTTTGAATTGAAAAGTAGCACGAAATTTGCTACCAAAAAGGAATAGCGCAAATTTTTCAACGATTTCACTGAAGTTTCAAAACAGTAGTGTAAAAAACAACGAAGTTAGAAAATTATTCCTTAAAACTTGCCTGAGAATTCGATTTTTAAATCATAATTCTCTTCAGTTTTCCAAATTTTCCTGATAATAACAACTTTTAAAACTATATCTTATGCTTAAAATTAATTTACTGTTTCAAAAAATTGATAAATACAGTCCAAAAAATTTCCAGCGATATAGGCTCAATTCCTCTATTTTTCTCACAACAACAAAAATTGTGATTTTAGTGTAAAAAAACTGATCTGCTGGCTCCAATCCCCATCTGTCACATCAAAATGACCTACTTTTCTGATCAATGACCAATCACAATTGAGAAAAAAAAGAGGGCTCATAAAACAATGAGACCAGTTCTTTTATTGTTCAGGTCACGGTTACTGTCGTAAAAATACGAAATTCGCTGTTGGAAAACGTAATTTTTCATTTTTGATAGTAAAACATCAGAAAAACTCACAACTCCAATGGCGATTCGTTTCTTCTCCTCTTCACTAACACCTTGTTGAGGGGGATCGATGGAAAAATTCGAGATTCGATTCCGAAGCAATTTTTGTCTCATGAACTGGAATCAAAAAAAAATTTATACTTGAATTTTTATTGAATATCTTACCTGTTGCAATAGTACTCGTTTACATCTCTGCTTTACCGCTAGTGCCAAGTCCAACCATGTCCAATTTTGTTCGTGAAACTCGCAAAGTGGAAAATTGAAATTGAACTGATGTACATCGATCAAATTCTTATCCTTATTTCCTTTGTAAGACACCACAAATGATACTTCGGGTATTTTGATATACATAAAATGATTGACTTGATCCGCTCGCTCTCTCATTCGATCAATATCATCTTGTTCAGCCGCTGCTATCAGCGCCGCCATCGACGCTGTATTCGACCCATGACCATTTCCACTATTACTTCCGAGCGTTCCACCATTTGTGCTATTCAGCGTTCCACTTTTACTTGACTGTAATTTATCATTCTTCATGGATAAACTGCTCGCAATTTTTCGGGTGAATGAGAAAGTCGAAATTTCGGGCTCAGCCTCAAGGTTCTCGTTGGTATGAATGTTTCTTCCGGGGAAGAAGAATCTCATGATTTTGTCGAATAATCGATGAGTGATTTCGGCGACCATTGGAGCAATGTTGAGCTCAAAGTGCTCTTTGACACAGATTCCACCGACTGGCGGCATATCGCGAACAAAGAGGCGAATAGCAGGTTGTCGGGATTGACGAGCTTCATCTCTGAAATGATAAGGGTTATAAGTGTTTTAGCTTTTCAAGAAAAATTTTTTTTGAAGGATGAATTTGGATTTTTGAACTAACCTTTTTCAGATTCTAGAAAAAATGAGTGTTCACCTAAAAAAAAATAATCTTCTAGATTTTGATGTGATTTCGGGGAAGTCTTTTCTAGAGTAACCTGGTGCCATCACATTAGGCTTAAAAAATGAATTTACAGTCTAAATTTCATCAGAAAACTTTAAAAATTTCTTTGAAAAAAAAGAAATATAGAATTTTTAAATAAGTTTTTAAAGAATTTTTCTTTATTTTCAATGTGAACTTCAAGGCTGAAAATTGTATATTGAGGTCCTCGCTCGCAGAAAACTGATAACGGGATGTTGATCTACCGGGTGACATAGATCTTGTAGAAAACTTCGATTTTTTTTAACATTTTTTTTTTCAATATTTGAATTTCTAATTGGTTCCATGGACATTTTTCCTTTTCCCAAGTCATAAAAAAAATTCAAATAAAATCCAATTTTTTAAATTTTATTAGATATATGTATTTCGTTAAATTCACAAACGAAAAGGAAAATTATTTTTAAATATTTGTGATAAAATCGTATTCATATGGAAAAAAATTTCTAGAATATTTTTTTGCTAATTTTTCAAATCTATTCTTTTTTGCTCCTTTCAGATAATGAGACATAAAAAAGAACCCACCTATGCAAAGCATGTCTATAAATCGTATCCGGCAACAAATTGGTGACTCGAACACTTCCAACCTCGAACAAATGATCGCCACAGTTCCCATTTCTCACAGTTCTTGTATATAAGAAATTGCGAATCTGTGTTTGAGCCAACGCAATCTGTCCATCACTCTCAGTCAATTTCCAAATACAATCTTCAAAGCAGACTTCGAATCGTCGGATTACTTCAACATCCTCTTTCTGGAGATTACTCTCAATATCTTTCGACTTTGCAATTTGTCTTTGTTTATAGCAACTGATAAAGGTGTCCAGCTTCTCTGACACATTCTGAATCCTCAGCTTGGTGTCTTCAGTTTCCTGTTCTAGCTTATCGCTCGTGGTCTCTATCACAATTTCGCCTTGATTCAAATAAAACAGCTGTCTCTCTAGATATCTTCCAAGCGACACAATCTCTCTGAGCTCCGATTGATACCTCATAATATTCCCTCTCAATTCCTGCATCGTTATCATCTGTGACTCAAACCTCAATCTCCTTCTCTTCTCGCCCAACGCCTTCTTATTCGGGTCAACGAACAATGCCAAATTATTCACAATATCCACAACCATCTCATATTGTTCCGAGTTACTCGTCGATTCGAGCATATTGTGTTTCAGGGTGAGCACATCAATTCCAACATCTTCGCTTCCAACCAATGCTTGATGTTTCTCATCAATTTGTGGTGGCGGAATCATGATGTCTTCTTCAGTTTTCAACTCATCAGAGAAATAGACAAAGTAGATTTGACAACTACATCGAGAAACGATTCGTTGAAGTTGAACCTTCTCACCAGCATCGGTTTCTGTAATAAAAAGCCAGATGAAACGTTCTCTACCAATATCAGACTTCTGGCTATTTTCTGATTGAAGTAAAAATTGAAAAGATAGTCAGGACAAATCTATTCAAAATCTGTAAAAAGTCCATCTATGACCACAAGCTGAGTTACTATAGCTAAAAAAGAAAAAAGATAACAATTGGGTAGCAGAAATGAACTGAAAACATACTTTTACTACCCGGTGGGATCTGACCGAAGGGGCTTAACCTTTTGGGAAGGATGGGGCTTAACCTTTTTTGTCCATGTGTAAAAATTTTATTAAAAACGTCATTTTTAGCACTTTTTCATTATAATACCGTGCCTAGTACTGTAGGTAGGGGTCCAAATGTAATATTTACCAACACGAATGTAGCTTTTATGCTTACAAATGAAATTCACATCACAAATTCTCATTATTTTAAAAATTTACCCCTTGTTTTGCCTCTTTGAAAGTCAAAATTTTCGCTTGTTTACGTAAAGGGACTTAACTTTTTCCAGAGCGGGGGCTTAACTCCAAAGGTCCCAACCCGGGGTAGTCCAAGTATGACTGAAAACTTCACATTCCACCGTTAAAATGTTCTAACCAAAAAATATTGAACATTATATATACATTATAATTTTGAAATTTAAGCTTGTTGATTGGGTCAATAGTTCACCGCTTTGTTCATGAAGCATTTTGAGCTCAATGTTGCTCCAAAGGTGACCGAAATCATTTATCGACGATAGTTCAAGAAAATTCTGAATTGTTTTTAATACAATGAATTGATCAGATTTGGATATTTTTGAACTAATAATAATTCAGCTTTGAAACGTAGAATACCCTGTTCTTTCACGTCAGTCTGCCTTCCCACATTTCTAGACGAACCCCTTCTCCCCAAAAAAAAACCCTACCTTGCTGAACAACCCCTCCAACCGCTTCTCCAGTCGCCGAATACTTCTGCACAAAATCATCAGCAAATCCAGCCGTATCCTGCGTCTTCTCCTCGATCACTTCTCTGGGCAACCATTGGAATTTCTCTTTGTTCCAACCAGTGGCCGATATCGGAGCAAAATATTGCATTCCAGATAGAAGGGCACTCCAAGATTTTTTGGATAAGAGGAGGCCGTCTTTCCAAACACTTCGGTGAATCTAAACTTACTTCCTTACATTTTGAAAAATATTGAGAGAAAACTGGAAAACCTACATTCTGCAATAGTTGCGCTTTGGCAGCACAAACAAGCAAAAACCCATCTCGTTCACATCCTTTGAGTACCAATTGACTATTGAACAAATCAACTGAAAATAAATTTATGGTTTAGTTAACTTTTTGAGATTGAGAAAAAACATTTTTCAGGTTAGAATCATTTAAATTTAGCTATACTGGATTTTTTATGTTTCAAAATATGCATATGAGTAGATGAGATGATTTTCAGAAGTTCCTTTTCTAATTTTTTAAATAAAAACCTCACCTTGCCAATTAAGAATCTTGACATCATCAGCAGTTGCAGCTTGAACTCCAACCAAAGAATCAATGGGCACATCAGATGCTTGTTCACAATGTGCGACGAGTTTGGTTCCAACTTCATCAATGAGTTGGGTCAACATCCAAGGATTCGCTTCAGTCATACTATAGCCACGTCGATGCGTTTTTGTCTCATCTTTCACTTTAGTCGATGGCTGATTTTTCGTCTTTTCTTCCTCTTCGAGATGAATCTATAAACTTTTATGTTGTTCTGTAGATGTGGTTAGGGAAAAATGTTGATTTTCAGAAGGAAAACATGCTAAAAGTCTCCAGAATATTCTGAGTAAGGGGAAAAAAAACTTCGCTAAAAGATAGGGGATAATAAAACTACAAAATTTACCACAACAGATCGACGAGAACAAGGAAAATCAGCCTGGAACTTTTCGAATATGACAAACATTGATATTCGCCAAGTCATTTTTCATATTTCGAACTACAGAGCATATCCGTGTAATTTTTAGTAGGTTTTTTGTTGAAAAGGATTTTCAGATCTCTAGATAAGAAACTTGCGAGTTTAAGATTTTTTTTCATGCCAATCCAATGATGAAACTATTTTCATAGCACCTTGAACCACGAACTAAGACTAGAAGACATTTTAATATATAATTGAAACAGTAAAGTTGAATACGGGTTTATTAGTTCGCAGTAGTAGTTCTTTTTCAAATGGGAATGCTTAAAAACTACATGATAAAAACAACCTTGATCGATTAATTTTTTGAGGTAAGCGTATTTCTTTCAGGATATTTCTGAAATGTGGTGAACTTTTCTTGTTTTTGCTTCCCCAATACAGTGCGTTTCATAATGATAGGTTCACCCATGAATTTGATGAATTCGGTCAAATTATGGATTTTTGAGAAAAAAAGCAAGTTGAAATTCGGAAAGAAGACACAAATTACGTACGTAAACTTGATTTTACGAAAAAATAGCCGAAAAAAAATAAATAAATCGGTGTTGATTGAAAATTGTCATTTTTCAGCGTTTCAAAATGATAGGTTCACCCCACTGAAAACCCACGGAACCGAAATCTAAGCTGAGTATATGAATGAATACGACTCCCATGGTTCGAAAAAAACTATTTTAACATAATTTGACATAAAATTAACATATGTGTTAAAATATATCAGTCGAATTTGGTCCTGCACGTCATCTAAGCCTATTCCGAGCATTTGCTAATAGCCAAAGTCATTTTTTAAGCTCAGATTTGTGGATGTGTTTCTCACAGAAGTAATCTGATAAGTTGAAGACTTGGACACACTTTTCTAGATTCAAAACCTCGATTTCGTCCATTTTTAACTGATTTTATGAATTGATTTTTGGCCTTTTTTCGGAGGAAACTGACATTTTTGGGTTTTAAATGTCTCGAAAGTGACGGAATAAAGTCGTGTAGTTTAGGCTAATAGAACTGAAAACTACGAGTTGTTCAGTGTATGTAAAACAATTGAAACAGGAAACTTATAAGACCTATTTCATTTTTAGAACCGCGGTAAAAATCTTACATTCAATGTCTTCACAGCATCATTCGATAAAATCCTTCTCAACATATGTGCTCGATGTACTCCGTCAGCAATAGTCAAACACGCATTTCGATTATCCGCCGTCCACGACATTTTCAAATCATACGCCGTTACTTTATGCAACGGAATGTCTTTTCCCGGATACGCTTCTCTAGCATACTGTACTCTTCCAAATCCAAGAAGGAATGTATCATCCGACGGGACTCCTGACTCAAGTGGTCTACTCTCCTTCCCATATACATGTACTTGAGTAGCCCACCAGGTACAAGTCATATGATGGGTCGACCAGCTATACACTTTTCGACGTTGAACATTCATTTCCTACAGAAATAAGATCTCATTTTGATTTTCAGCGATGAAAAAAGAAAAAGAAAAAGAACATACCCTATTCACAGAAGTGTGTTGTACAGTTTGCCTAAAACTGGCAGTCAGTTGAAGACCATCGGAAAATACTCGAAAACCAAACGGCGACGAATGTGACATCCAATAGGTTAGAACAACTTTCGGAAGAGAAACCGACACTTGCAATTTGCCAAAATGCTTGGATAGTTGGGGTTTGAGCAGGACCCGGTTACCAAAAACACTTCCTCGTCGAACATTTCGATTCTTCGCTGTTAGGGATTTCTAAAAAAAAATGAATTATCATCATGAGCAAACCATGATTTTTTCATGATTTTATAAAAATTTTGAAGCAGAGAAAAACTTTTTTTTAACTATAAGAGTTTCAGTATATTTCAGAGTCAGAAATTATCATATAGAAAACATCAAATTCTTATGAATTCTTGAAACGTAGAATCCAATGTTTAGTCAAATCTCGTCGAAAATAACTCTCCGACAAAAAATTGACAAAATCTCTGAATTTCCTTTTTCTGTTTGAGCTTCGGACTTCGAATTTTAGGAACATTCGAAAGAAGTTGAACTTTATATGTTGTATTTTTGAAACAGAAAAATTTAAAAACAAATAAAATTAGAAAAAAAAACCATTTCACTATACTCAAAAAGCTTTCAACTCAGAATCTCAGACAGAGAAAAATTAAATTTTATCGGAAGGAAATTGACAATACTTCTGAATTTTTTTCTAATGGGGCTTCGGACAATTTTCCTAATTTTTAACAGAATTACGAGAATAGGTGGATTGTTCTATTTCGGAATATGAATTAAAATGACTTAAAATTAAGAATTAAAATGTCAGGGAATATTAATAGAAATATTTACTTTAAGTATATATGTAGTACATTTGAAACATAAAAATTACTGTTTATAGAAGTAGAATAAACCATGTCATAATTTTCAAAAAATGTTAAAATAGAATCAATCATCAAATTAATTTGTAAGGAAAAATTTCAGAGTAATCTCAAATAATGACACGAAATACAAATTTCTCACCTTTTTTTGTAATTTCTGAACTTTCAAGAGTTTTTCTTATTCATTTTTCAAATATTTTTAGAATCTCTTTTTTATCTGACGCGAGGAAAAGTATTTTTATTTTTCTTTCGAAGCATGGAAAAAAACTATATTTTTTTTTAACCCATCGATTTCCAGTATATTTTCAGTATCATATTTTACTATTTCTCATGAATTCTTGAATAGTAGAATCCGATCCTGAAGTCAAATCTCGTTTGAAATAATTTTGAGACAAGGAATTGGCAATATTTGTGAATTTCTTTTTTTCTGGTTGAGCTTCGGAGTCCGAAATGGCATTTTTACAATTTTATTTGTTTTTCAATTTTTGAGTTTCATAAGTACAACAAAATCAGACATCGAATTTTGAGAAAATTAGAAAAAAGAAAGTTGAACTTTATTTGTTGTACTTTTGAAACAGAAAAATTAAAAAACAAATAGAATTGTAAAAAAAACCATTTCGGACAGAGAAAACGTTATGCTAGTTTGAAAGAGAAATATTTGTAGAGAAATGTTGAAAAATTCCATAAAATAAGAATTTCTTAACAATTTTTGTCATATTTTTACGCTTAGTAATATCCATTTAATTTTTTAAATGTAATTGCGTCGATTTTTAAAAATTTTGTATTCAAACTCACCAAAAATTGCTCAATACACCTAAACGTATTCGAATATAACAAGACATTCGGCAGCTTCTCCATATTCGTACAACTTCCCGGCGAAACATCAAAATTCAACGTCACATTGACACACGACGATCGAAACTGTCGATAAGAATCATGTTCATCACGAGACGAATAATGCGGCAATTTATCTGGCGAGCACGGCACAATCGAATGATGATCATGCGAATCTCCGGCACAATCCCACCCAAGCAATATTTTCAATCGCACATCGGGAAGTGTCAAAACCTGCGAATCATCATATCTCGAAGCGGTTCGGACAAAGATTCGGAGTCCTGATTTGATGCGAATCTCTCCAAGTGCCCAGTCTAGTCCAAAATCATCCCAGCACATTTCCATAGTCTCCGTCTCATTATAGGGATCATTTGATGCAAGCATAGTGGTAACCATCTTCTCACTCGACCATAATAACTTTCCATGTAACAAAAATCGCATTTTATCCCAGAAAGGTAATGGTGGTGATGGATCTCTCGATGGTGCTGATATATTATTCCACGTCAACGAAATCATTGAGAGACATGGCTCCCAACATGGCCCATAAGTACAACGATAATCACTCGACGCGCATTGCATATCATAATAAAATTTGAGTGGTGACATATTTCGTTGAAGTGTATGAGTTGGCCATGGTGTTGGGACAGGCATAGTGGTGTCTCGCAAAGATCGTCCTTCATTTAAACTTTCAGCGCCAACAAGAGTTCCGAAGAAGTGTAGATCTTTGATGTCAAGATATTTCATAGGATAATCCTTGAAGCTAACACTCCACTCATCCACATCGAATTCCACAGCGCGAGCCCAGAGGGTTGAGTATTTTTGATCACTCGGTAGACTACTGTAAAACAACAATTTTATTGTTTCAGAAAAGGCTTTTCAACATGGTAATAACAGTATATATTTGAGGTTCTCTGGCTTGCAGAATCCGATTCTGATGTCAAAATACGCTGAAAATCAAGAAAACGTGACATCATCGATATATAGAGCGCATGATACCGATTGAATTTTCAATACAAGTGAAGTATTACTGCTTCCACTGTTATATAAATCATCGAAACTCAATGGATACTGCAATTATTGTATGAAAATTAATGTGTAGTTTTGACTTAAAGTGTTTTCGAAACTAGATTTTTGATCAGACAGAAATTGATCAGAAAAAACTGATAATTTCTAGACGATTCTGGTAAAATGTTGCAGTTTCAGTTTTAAGCTAAAAAAAACATTCGAACCTCAAAAACATTTAACTTACAGAATTTAGTAGGTCGACTATCAAGTCAAATCCGGATTTAATCTACAACAAACTATGATAATTTGTTGATCTTAAGAGCAAGATAAAATAGAACTCCTACTCATACTAAGTTCAGTGAAACAAAAGAAAATCATGCTGAAAATTTCAACTTTTGAATTACAGTCTGGCATTTTCTGGAATTGTATGGGTATTTTTTGTGAATCAGAATATTGGAAGTGTTGAGATGAAGAATTACTTTACAAAAATTAAAAATTTTCGAATTCCGACAGTTTCAACTTATTTGACTGGCCAGATACAGCCTATATTGAAAAATCAGAATTATTAGTCGTTCACAAATCGCTGCCACCGGACTACGGTATTTTCATTTTTCCTACTCGAAAATAAGCATCCCGGAATAATGAAACCATGAAATAAAACGTTCCATAGAGTAGTTTTACACGTAGAATTTGAATTTGATGTTTAAAATTAACTGAAATTTCATTTTCAGAGCAAAAATTTATAATTTATCAATAGAGCTCGTGTTACCGATCTGTGAAAGGCTTATACGATCTCTAATTCTAGTCAATCCAAATGTTTCCTTCTTCCACTCAAACCCACCTCAACGGATCAAACAATCTCATCAACTCCAAGCACTTCTCAGTCCCATGCAATGTCAAATCAGCAAACGCTCTCATACTCCATCCCTTCCAATTTGATATAAACAATGGCTTCTTACTAAAATCACTTCGTTTCCATCTTTCAATATAAATCTCGCTATTCTTCTCGTTCAAACTTTCTACCAATTGTTCGAGGATCTCATCTGCAAAAGGATCTATAATTTTCAGAAAGAGAAAATGGGGACCCTACTTGGTATCAATGGAATATTCTTCTTCAATTGCATCAATCTCTCTTCCAATATCTGACTTCTCCGTTCACTCTCATATACTTCATCCTCCTTCAGTTCGTGACTAAACTTCAATCGATTTTCGAAATCATCATCTTCGAGTTCTAGCACAACTTCCTTGAATTCAATTCTCACATCGCTAGGAAGCGGAGTTTCCGAGGTGAATGGTTTCTTTTGAATATTATGTACAACTTTGATCCATTTCGTGAAATTGATAAATTCATCAAATACTTGCGCAAAATTGAAATCAAATGGAAGGTGGAAAAGGAACCTGTCAGCAGCCCATGTCCAAGTCTTGTTATGGAGAGATAAAAGTGTGCCAAATTCTTGTCTAGATGATGACATAAATTCGTCCGATTGTCGGATAGCAATAACGGGATTCTGAATAATTTATATAATTTTAAACTATTGTATTTTGAGTTTAGGAATTTCTAACCGATTTTTTTAAATTCAAATTTTCTTAATGTATAAACCTAGACGTATGATTTTAAAACTTCAATTCTTTCAAGCAAAAAATAACTGTGAGAATATTTTTGTATCAAATTCGAATTTTACATGTAAAACAACTCTAATATGATATTTATCCGGAAAATAGAAAATTGTTTTCAAGTAAAATCATTTCTCAAAAAAGTTTAAACAAAATATTCACAAACAAAAAAAAAACACAAATTTTTTCCATTAAAAAGAAATGAATTTTGTTTCACTTCACACTAAAAACGTTTCTGTGGGTCGGGCTTTTTTGGCTTTGGAAAAAGCCCGGCTCAAAATGACACCAGTCTGACCACGTGTCAGAGCAGGGCGTCGTAAAATTCGAAAATTTGATTTTTTCACCATAAAACCTCTGTTTCAAAAAAAGTATGTATTTTCTGTCTTCCTGATATTTTCGATTTGTAATCGGAATTCAAATGAAAATTCGCCGATTTCAACAAAAATCCACGAAACGTTTATTAAAATTTCTCACCTGCACATTGACAATTCGGTTCGAGTTGAGCAAAATATAACAGTTTAGTTTTATCTTTTAATGATTATGTTGAAATGATTGAAAACTCTCAATCATTCCAAAAAATTATGAACTAATGTAGTTTTTCAGTTTGGGAATTTTCGATCAGGTTTTTAATTGAAATGTTCTTACTGTGGAAATTGGAGTTTTGAAACTGTAATTCTCTTGGTCGGCGACAAGATTAATTTTTCTCTCGTCGTAAAATTCATTGAAGATTCAAAATTTTCATTCTCCCACCATAAAATTCCTGTTTTGAAGAAAAGCGTAAAATTTCCATTGTGCTCATATTTCTAATTTCTCACCTGCACATTGACAATCTGATTCGAGTTGAGCAAAATATCCAACTCATTCGACCGCACAGTCATTTGTCCTTCAACACGTTCAAAATTCAACGTATCCCCTTTCCACAACATTCGATGATTTCTCGCCAATTCCAATTGCACTTCAACCATATTTTGAGCATCGATAAAGAAGTGTCGTTTACGAGGAACATGTCTGGTAGTGCTGTTCTGCTCTGGACTCACTTCAAAAGCCTGTTTCGCTGATTTCAAGGAATGAAGCAAAATGAGATGGAGGTGAGGAGACCAGGATAAATAGAATGCGGTTGTTGTGTTGAGTGAGATACTGTCGATTACTGTAGATCTACGATCAATTGATATTTGTAGACTGTCAGATGAGAGGAACTGGAATGAACACGAATTTTAAAAGGAAAGTTGTTTCTACAGAGTACTGCGCAATGGAATTATGAATCTAACATTCGCATGGCATTATCAAAACTCTGAAACAGTAAAAAAATGGGATAGAATCATATACGCGTATTTTTCGGACTAAAGCTCATAATAAAAATCATTATTTTTCTTCTTTCTAATTAAAACACTGAAACTTCTTCACATAGAATTTTCATTTATTTTGATTCTCCGAAATTTTACGTTACGGGAGTTTAAAAAATGATACTCTCTATCATATTGACTCTCTGACAAGGGAATGATGTGAAAAAAATGGAGTTTTTTGACTAGACATATACCATTCGATAGGTTTTCGGACGCTGATCAACCTCCCGTTATTTATTTTTGCGAAACGGATACCCTGGTCCCAATTTTCAGCTTTGCATTTTACACTTAAAATACAAAAAATTCTCGAAAAACCATGAAAAACTAACAAAAATGGGCTATTGAGCGAGACTATAGGGTTATTTTTCCTCCTGAACACATCTAGATGATCAGTTTTGCATAGAAATGAAGAATTACAGCACTTCCAGCAAAGTTGCATTTTTTTTTTCTATTACGACAAAAAGAAATGTAAACGGAAAGACAGAAATAATAATAAAAAACGTGAAAATGATACGTGAAATTGTTTTCATTTAGTTTTTCTGTTTTTTTGCAAACAATTTCCAGGTTCTGAAATTTTCAGCTTAATTTTGAGACTTTTAACAAAACTAAATATTCCAGTGTTCTTTTTTATAGTTAGGCCCCAGCCCTCAAAATTTCTTCTATACAGGGTATTTCGTTTCCTCACTACAAACTTTGGAGCTAAAATTTCAGCATTAGGAATCTCGTTTCGCAAAAATTAAAAACAGCACGTTGATCAGCGTCAAAAATGCTATCGATTGATATAGGTCTCGTCAAAAAACTTCAGATTTTTTCACACCATTCCCTTGTGAGTAAAAAATCCGTTCACCTCTGATTCTGAGCTATAGAATTACAAATTGTCAATAGAGCACGAATCAGCGAATTATTAACATATAAATAGAGCCGGAAACAATAAAAAATACCCACCAACTAAAGCGATAAGGATCGACCATCGGGCTCGGGCTCGCAATATTTTATGAAAACTATGAAACAGTAAAAGAAATCAAAACTCATTACATGAAAACGCTGGATTATGCAAGAATTGTTTTTTCACTCTTTCAAATGTTCAATTAAATTATACAAAAACTGTTAAAATTCAACATCTCTATGAAGTGTATGTTTCAAATTGAACAATATTGGCAATACCTGTACAACTCGATAATCCAAATTCGAACTTGAGTGGATTTTCAATGAGCGTTGAAAATACATTCAAATAGGAATCGGATTAATAAGCTAAATATTATCAATTTAAAATTATTGAGAACTGTTCGAACGCGGAGAATATTTTGTTGAATAATTTCTTCAAAAATTATTTTCAAAAAAAAACTCTGAAACAGTGATAAAAATACATCGCTTAAAAATTTTAATTAGGTAGTACCGTTTTCGGGATATTATCTTTTTTTCACGTTGTTTATCGATAGTGAGCCAACGTTCAACACAAGCTTAATTTTTGAAACGTGAAGTAAAAAATACGTTTCATATGCTACAAAAAAGATCTACTCCACAAATAACAATCATTACAGAGGTTATAGCTTTTGTAAACATACAACTTTTTCATTATCATAAAAAAAATTCAAGAAACATGCAGAAGATTCTGAGAAACAAGTATAGATTCACATAATTCTACTTCCGTTTTTTCATCTATCGCCGTGAATTTAAATTTTTATAAAACCAACAAGTTCAACATCTTGAACATCAATTTCATAAATTCTTGAATTATATTATAGAAGTTCTAAAACGGTAATTTTTTGTAATAAATAGTGAAAATTGATAAGAGCTAACAAAATTATTTATATATGTTCAAAATTCATAATGCTTCTTACAGCCTCTATTTTCAGCCCATTCCATAGCTGGCGGTGAGACTGATTTGTAGCATGACATTTTTTTCGACGATTTTTCAAAGTGTAATGTTTTTTGCATTCAAAAAAGACCACAGTGAGTTAAATATGACCAATAGATTCATTGTTTGATGAAATCCACGTTGTCAAAATTATCACACTGAAAAAAATTTTTGGACCTTTTGGTAGCTTCTTACGCCAGCTATTCCCCATTCCATTTCCTGTCAGTTCTCAACCCCAATCAAGTTTTCCAACTAACCATTCTCGGATTCACTCCCTCATCCACCGCTCTCCTACTCGTCTCATCAATCGATTCCCTTGACTTCTGATTCCATCTCCGACTCGGCGACCAATTCGCCTCTTTCGCCGTCGATACCTTTGTTCGTTTCGCTCGGAATAACGTATCCAATTCAATCGATAAATCGCCCATTTCTCTAATCCCTACAGCTCCTCTACAATATCCAAGTTCAATTATAATCTCACTTCTAACATCCGGTGATACAATATCAAGTTTTGAGCAGCAAATCGACGCGTATGATTTGTTAAACACTGTGGTAATTAAGGAAACGCGATTGGCAGTTACTCTGAGACCGAATCTCCGTGTTTTTCTGCTCCGATTCTCCTTGTTCTCCGACTTCCCACTACTAGACCTCACGATTCTTATCACATCATTAATCTGCTTTGCAAATCTATCCGACCACTCAATTTTCACATCATCACACCCAATAATCGCCTCACTATTTTTCCATTGAATCAATGTCGCTCCAACGAACAACGATTCTCCCCACGTGTGTTTCTCGAAACAATCATTGTTCACCAAAACTCTTCCAAAGCTCAGCACTTCGACACCAACTTCATATTCATTCTGGATTTTTTGAAAACTAACAAATCCAATTTGCATACGTGATTTTTGCTTCTCAAAATCCACAATGTCACAAGAAACACTTGATAATTCGAGAAAAACATCGATGTTCTTGTTATTCGTAGTGGAGGTTTTCCGGCGATTCGGTAACCAAACATTGACCTCATCAAAGTGTCTTTTCCACCAAAGAGCATCATCAAACGCCAAACTCGTGTGTGATTCTTCAGATATGGCTCGTACTTCGACTGTTGAAATATGTTCAGATTCCTGGAAAAAACTAATTCAATAATTTCTATGAAGAAGAAGATATTGGAGGATTGTATGAACGAGAAACATAAATGCTTAATGTGAGGGTTGAAACGTATTTTTAGCCGGGTTGGTACGATTTTCGAGAATAATATTTTTGTTCAGAAAAATTGGAACAGACCGGTGATTGAAAAAACTTTCACCCTTTTGGTTTAAAATTAAATGTCTTCTATTGGGTTAGTGTAGTTCTAAATATTAGCATTAAATCGTTCAGGTTTTTCAACATCTAGAAATCGATTCTGATATCAAAACACACCCGAAACCCTTTTTAGAACGATGAGATGATACCTAGTGGTGATGATTTAATTTTGACATGTGCAGTAGAAATTATCCTAAGTATATAAGTCCCTTCCCATTCTTTTCACTGTTATTATTTTGTCTTTTTTGTACTACAAGGTATTTTTACTGAAACTATTGGAAATGTTATAATCTTGTCCGAAATCTAAAAAGTAGTTAGAACAGGAAAATTGAGCCCTGCGGAAAGGACATTTTCAGTGTGAAATTTCGGAAACAAAGCCTCGGTGAACTTCATATACATACAAACTGTTCTTTTTTCATATACTTTTATTTTGTGTAAAGTGTGAAACGTATTTTTAACAGGGAAATTCAAAAACATTGGATTCCATTATTGATCAGTTGATTAAAGAAATTTGAATCTGAAAAGAATTTTTAGCGTATTTGGCAATCAGTATCGGAATATAACTATTTGAAAATTAAAAAAAAAACAATGCAGTTCATTACGAAGTGAGGAACATTACCTAAGTTATTATACTGTGATATTGTCAAAAAATCTTACTCAATCTGACTTAAGAAATGTGCGTCCAGGAATATTTCCAAAAACTACGTTTTCAAATTACCAACAAATGGAACAGTATATTTTTATATATAAATTTTCTATATTATTTGAAAGTTCACATTTCCGAAATCTTTTCCAGATTTTATTTGAACAAATAACTCACCGAGACATTCAAAACCAGCGATCCCGTCTTGATAGCAGATTTTTGTAACTGATCAGCTAGTACAAACCCGACAATTTCCATTTTAAAAACCTTGTCACACCTCCCAACCACAAAATTCCTAATATTCAATGTAATATATCGATTCTCCTCATTGAACTTGGCCGAATACTTAAATGCGACCGACTCGATATCAACATTAAGATGGAGTTGCCAATCAACATTGATTAAAGACTTTGTTTCAGCCTCTTCTTCCAGTGTAAGTGGAACTTCCGTTGGTGGCGATAACAATCCAATTATATCAAACATATCTTGCGTGAAAGCGAATGATGGGTTCGCAATTCTCACAACAATTTTGTTGATTCGCGACTTGCCAACATCCAAAGATAATTGTAGAGGAAGCGACATTTCCGCAAGGAGACTTCCACTCGGCGAGTTCCTTCTCAACACTTTCGCTTGTATCAAGCTACAGCTCGTCTCCAATTGCCAACCATCTCGACTTCGGAACATTTCAATCGATAAATCGTCAATTGTGACATGAAGCATTGATTCGGGAATAACATTGAGGATGACTAAATGTACTCGATTCACAATGAGCCCACAATATTGAGCCAATCTCGCCAGTTTTTGAATCATCGCTTTCGTCTTCTCAATACTACTCTCATTTTCTGCTGGGTGTGGAGGGGTTTCTTTCGTTGGTGATAGTTTTTTCGGATCTCCTTCAATGCGAACATCACCTATTTGAAGAACACAGAATCGTCTGAAAATATTAATCTTAAAGGATATTGCATTTTTAAAGAACTTCAATTATTATCCGGTACCCGATAAAATATTAAAATGTAAAATTTGTGTAGGAACACACTGCTCTTCATACTGTTTCAGAATTTTTCACTTGATTTTTATGTTCAATAATTTTCTCTAACAGACGAATCTGGTCTAATATAACCAACTTCTTTCGAGTTCATTTTGAATTACAGTCGTCCTCTGAAACATGCGTTTCAAGGTCTCATTCAATAAATCAACACAAATTATATTTTGTTACTGCTAATTTATGCTGTGTACTTATGCACCTAACATTTTTGAGGTCACACATATTTTTCTGATAGAACCGAAAATGACAAAATATCGTTCAGACTTGGAGTACATCTGAGAAAAAAGAAACATTCAGAAACTTGCAACAAAAACTACGGAAATATTACGTTTCAAGCTTCTCGTATATTCAAATAATGTAAGCTTTACGCCGTTAACTCGACAAAAATCCCAGGTCGAAAAACACAACATAAAAATATCAAGAAACTCACAGCTTTTCATAATTTTGCAATATTCTTTATAACTTTCTTATGTAAAACTGTAGCAACTTTTATAATATACGTTTCAAGATTTTTGTAGAACGAAATCATTTGAAACATTTTTCAATGTGATACGCTTTTTCCTATGATCAAGTTCTCAATTCTCTTTGGAACCTTGTTTTTTTTCATTTCAAATAAAATTTTCATAAATCCTTTTTATCAGACAGTAAAAATACTCACGTTGGATGTGTTTTATCTCTTTGCAACGATATACAATCGATATGAATCGACAAACTCTGCGCCAATCGAACACTAACATTTCGAATCTCGAAAAACCCGACAGTTCCGATTTGAAACTCAGATTTCGTCAAAATCGAAAACAACCACGAGAATAACACATGCGCATAGCTGAAAACGAGCTTTTGTTGGAATAGGGGATATTTTCAAAAATAACCTGATTAAAAATAGCAAAATTGTGATGACTGCGATTATCAGAATCATGATGCTCTCGCCATTCGTGCGTTCAATGGGCTGAAATTAAGAATCAGAAAAAATCAGAACTGAAATGAAAAATATAGAAACCGAATTGACGGATTTTCCCAAATTTAAAACTATTTGAAAAAAATGAAACTTTATATATATTTAATTTTATAGACTAGCATAATGAACCAGTGAGTATTGAACGGGCAAGTGAATGATGTAAAATGCAAATATGTACATACTTAAAAAATGGGCCTATGAGGCATCTGGAAAGACAAGAATAAACCCGACGACGATCGAGAATCCAACATAGATGAAGAATAGTTTAGCGAGACGATGTTGTCCGTTGTGCAGTTCGTGAGGAATGACTTCGAAAGTTGTGATGTACAAAAATGTTCCACAGGCGATGGCTAAAAATGATGAAATTATTAAGGGAAGAACAGAGGGAATAAGATAGGGAAAGATGCGCAATTTAGATAATTTTTGTTCATATGGGTTCGTGTGTGGTTTGTGAGAGTGAAAACTGAAAATTTTTTCTAATTTTTGACAAAACCTGAATTATTCGACTTATCGGGTATAAACATTTTATTTGGAGTGAAAATAATAAAAAATCAGCGACTTAGAAACAAGAAACATTCAAGTCAGTAAAACTAGAAACGATGAGACTATTTAAATATGTAAAACATAGACTTCTGAATGTTCCCAAAGGTTTTAAAGTTTTTTGACCGATGTTGAAGATTCTGAGTTTTAATTTGAACTTCAGCGTTTTTCAGGTGTTTACATTGTGCATGAAAACGAATATGACTTCACCCTAATTCATTTTATGAAGCCTTTGAAACGTATTTTTCAAAAGTTTGCAATGTTTGAAGATTTAACAATGCTTTCGAGCCAAGTACTCAATTTTGGGCCTGAGTATGTTCAGTGAATATCCGATATTGCAAGGATTTCTAGTTGCATTAATAAGAAAATATTCGAGATTATTTTATTACACATTGAAACGTATATTTTAACGATTTTTAAAGGTTTCAACCTGGAGCACATTTATTGAAAGCTAACTTTCTGTTTTTTTTTTTCAATTATGAAGTTCATTTTTCTATTTGTGAGAAATTTCGAAATGAGGAAAATACAATTTTCTATTTTGAGTAATTGTTAGTTAAATGATTAATGTGTTCTATCCCTAATAAATAGATAATGGATAACTTCTGTTATGAAGAACTTGAAACGTATATTTTTAAGGTTTATAAAGTTTTGAAAATCGAAGCATGTTCGAATGAAAAATTGTTCCCCCTAAATTATGAGAAGGCATAAAAAAGTTTTTGATTTTATACTCTATTAATAAAACATACAACTTACTGTTTTTTTGAATTTCATTAACTCTAAAGAATGTCTCATGTAGTAAACTAATTTCGAGATACAAACTGTTGAAAAACTGTTCCTATAGAAATGTTATCAATTTTTGAAACAGTAATTTTACCAAGAAAATAATTGAACGTTTTTCAAGCTACATTTGTCTAACAAAAAACACTGTGGACGATTTAGATTTTCAAAGCTGATTACAAGAATTCATAGAATTTAAAATCGGTATGCAAAATGCCGCGAATTTGAAATTTCATATTTTTCTAAAGTCTTGTGCGTTCAAATCATCATGTCACCAACAGCATTTTTTTATATCTTTGAATCCGCGGCCTTTTTTGCAGTAAGATGTGCAGATATTTTTTTCAGCTTTGGAAATTGCGAAAAATAATTTTTGATGAAAAAATCAACCTACCCTGCAAGATCGACGACACCACTGCAGCTACAGATTGCTCTCCTCCACTAATGAAACGCATAATTCCAATCCCCGCCAATCCGCCAATCAACACCTGCACACTGAACACAAACGCAGCGAGGGCCAACCAAGGAGTAGTCATTTTGGCTTGCACCAATCGAACACCGAGGCAGAATCCCATGATACACTTGTGAAGGACCAATGCTCCGAAAATCTGCAAAATGTTGTGACTTTGAGAAGAAACAAGGGTTTTGATTGGTTGATAAAGTACCTGCAATAACTGCGATGCATCCGATGTGACAGCAAGAGAGAGTCCCTCGAATAACGCATGGACCGATAGTGCGCAGACAAGCAGAATGGCTCCAATTCTAGAGGATTCCTCTGTTTCCGAATTCTCATCATCACTGGAACAGGTTTTAAGAAATCGATGAAGCTTCGTAAAAGTTTAAAATACCTAATTTCATAATCATGACTATGAACATGATACCCTTGCGCACCAAATACATTTCTCTCTTTGGCCAATCTCGCAATTTGATCGATAGTTAGAACAAGTAATAAGCCAACAGCGACAAAGGCTAAAGGAACTGGAAAATCGACTTGGATCTTGGTTTTCTCGAAACTCTCTATTGAATCTGAAAATCTTTTCTTGACATTGGATATCAAATTTTTAAAAATAAATTCCTACCTGGTAAAAGATCTAGAAGACATGCGCCAAGGAATACACCACCTCCAACACATGATACATAGGATAACAGATGACTACGAGCCCATTCGCCTTTTAGAAGTGTGGAGACCTGCAAATGAGTTTTTATGGAAAATTTGGGAGAACTCATTTATCTTTTGGTTATTAGCAACATGAATCAGTACGGAAAATTCATAAAAGTTTTGAAACAGTAAAATTTCTTCTCGAAAAAGTTTCAGGAGAAATTAATTTAAAAGTTTCCAAGAAGCTTGAATCTAAAATCAAATGAAATCAGAACTATATAGAAGGCTTGAAACAGTGACTTTTACGAAGTGCAAAAAACCGTTTCAAGACTTTTATTTAAATCAAAATGAAATCTATAACGCGCTCAGCACTGAATAATTTCAGAACTTTTTGATATGTAAATAACGAGATCTTTGGGGTTCTTTGACTCGTAAAATCTGATTCTGATGTCAAAATACTCTGAAAATCGCTATTAGAGTGATTGAAAATCGGTTTTTACTGAAATTATTCAGATGTTTGTAGGATCCTTTATTTCCAGATTTTAAGATGACGAACAAAATATTTTCGAGATTCTACATGACTTGTCATTTCAAGTGAATAGAATATGAACTTTCCATCTTTTGATAATAAAAAACAACTGATAAGCATAAAAGTTTATTATGAAGAGAAAGAGGCCGAAAACCTGTATTTTGGAGTGAGTAGTTTTCTATCCTACCTTCTAACTTATCATTAATTTGTTTAAAAAAGCCAATTATGCCGTTCAAATAATCGGTAAAAGAATTAGATAGTGTTTCGGTATCATACTAGAGAACCTAAGTCTTCAAGTTTTGTCACGATAGCAATCGAAGAATTAAGTAAAAACTGAATCACGTAATTTTATTCTATAAAGTTATTGAAACGTATATTCTGAAAGTTTCCAAAATCGGTATTTCTTCAAATCAACATACTTTTCGGTCAAGTTTGAAAAAAAAAATTATTTTTTCATCTCCGAAGACTAGCAATTGACGTTATTTTCATTTATGGCGCACAAGAAACGTATACTTTGGGGTTTTCAAACTTTCGATATTTCTTCGAATGAACATACTTTTGAGCCAAGTTTCTTGATTTTTTTGTAATTTTGTTATTGAAAACTTTATTTCTAATGAATTTGAGAACAATATCAATTCCAAAATCGAAAATTACTGATGTTATTATTGTTAAAGGTGGGGTAAAAGGACTCGGCAAGTTGCTCTCAAATGAAAAAGCACATTTTTAGGCATAACCCTCAAAGGCTTTTACATGGAAGTCTAGTTTTCGAAAAAAAGTTCAAAATTATAAATTCTGAAACTTTCAACGCTGCTATACGTGGGGAATTTCTAAATTTATTTTTTCAAATTAAATTTCTCGAAAACTAGAATTTCCGGTAAAAAATCCTTCGTAGGATAAATCTTTAGAAATGTGCACTTTCTTTTAAGAGCAACTTGCCAACTGAATTTACCCCGTCTTCAAAAAGTGTATGTTCAATAGTGTTACGCAATAAAGACGAGTTCCTCAAAGACTGGATCGAAAATTAAGTTGTTTCAATTTATGGAAACCTTGAAACGTATATTCTCAAGGTTTTAGAATTTCGGAGATTTGAGCATGTTTTTGAGCCGAGCAAAAATTCTATGTTTTCATTTCTACATCCACGATAAAGTTACAGAGACAATTTGGCATCCATAATCGTGATTTTCTCGTTTTTAATATTTGAACTTTTGTTTCAAAAAATATTACAATTTTTCCTCATTTTCAATTTTAAAAAAACCGGAAACCCACCATGGCTGCACCAAACGTCAACAGAAACAAAACAAGCAAAAGAACTGCTCTTAGCGCATCTTTTGGCTCTGATCCCAAGTCTGTCCCATTTGCCTCATTCCAAATCGAATTATTCTCAAAAATCACTCTTGTTAGTTTCGAAACGATCATTATATCTGGTAGAAATGCGTATTTTCTTGAATTTGTTATGTTTCAGATATCGAAAATGGTTAGTCTACCTAAAAATATCCGCTCAAAACAACAATCAAGATGTTGGAATTAAGAATTTATGGAAAACGTTTAAAGGGACGAATAAATTAAAGAACCGGGTGAAATACAATAAACAAGAAATTTAGAAGAATTATTCTCGTGGATCATAGACGATGTCACGTCCAAGTTCATCGGCAAACTCGTACCACAACTTGGAGACATCCATTGGTGGAAGACGAATCTTCTCGGTTGGTGTAATGTGGCACACTGGAAAGAAAAGAGAAATTAATGAAACAAACTTTCTGTGAATGATGAAAAAAAAATTGATAAACTGATAAGACTTACAATTACAAACACCTCCAGAACCCGAATCACGATAAGTGGCATGCATGATAGCACGGAGGCCAAGTTTACGAGCTTCGTCGTCAGTCATTTTTGGTTTGTAATGGTTGTCGAGGATTCCTGAAAAATGGAAATAATTGAAAGATAAGTTCACGTTTTGTCATTTTCATACAGAAATATCTTAATGTTAATCAAAACTTTATCAGAAGACTGGATGTCGGAAAATTGATATCAAAATTGCCAAAACTTCAGCCCTAGCAAACAAAAGTTTCTAACTCACCATAGGCATTCAAAGATCCTGATCCAACAGAGCAAACTTTCAATGAGCATCTGTCTCCTTCACTGTCAACTTTGAAGATTTGTGGTCCCTTCTTATCATAACCGGCGACCATGGATCCAACTGACAATCCCTTTCCACGATAACCGAACAAAGCGTTAGCGAAGTATTTACTAGCCGCGCTGACTGTGATGGATGTCTTCTCGCGGAGCTCATAAAGTCTGAAAACACAATGATGATATCACATATTTTGACGAATCAACATACGTGCAATATTTCGCAACAATTCTGGTCCAATATTGACAATCGGCAGCTCCTCCGGCCATTGTGGCGACCATACGATCTCCAATGTCCAAAATCTTCATGACCGATTTCGAAGCTAAAGGAACAAACTTTTTCAGGAGCTATAATATTTTAAAAGCTTACAAATATATTCTCCGGATGAAGCTCTCGAGTCGACAGCCACAATGATTCCTCCCTTATCGTCTGGAGTAGCTGGCTCGTAGACAAACGCCAAAGTAGTTGTTCCTTTACGGAACTTCATGTTTTTAGCGGCAGTGGCACCAAAGTGAGAGTTCATGAACTCGACTGGCTGAAAAAATAGAAATTGGTATTTTGAAATGTTGAAAGAGAACTTTTGTGAATTACATCAGTAGTGAATTGAGCATCTGGTGTTGTTCTGAGAAATATCTGAGCTAATAGTTTCGATTCGGAGTTTGGAGGGGAAACCGGAAATCAATAGAATAAACCGTCATGGCCTTCTGTGTTTTTGTGAATTCCCTACTTTTCGATTACTTGTTATCTTTTTACACTTTTATAGTTTCCCATTTATGGTCGCTCGTTGTTTTTGTTATAAAAAGTGTTTTTTCGAAAAAATTTCCGATTTGGAGAGGGAGTTTCAGTATTGCCAAAACTTGAAAAATTAGACTGAAAAATTAGAAGCAAAATTTTATGAGGGTTTAGCCAGTAGGTTGAAAGAAATTTAAAAGCGAAACTAAATTTGATATGGAACAGAATCCTGATTCTGAGAGGCTCTTTGAAATGAAATTGAAACGTATTTTCTTTTGGCATGAAGAATATATTCAAAACCTCATCTAACCTGAATTCCAAGTGGCAAACTTGGGAATGTGAAGTTCATGTTAGCCGGCTCATGCATGAAGTTCTGCTTGGCAACCGCCATCTCGCGCTCCTCGCTTTCGAAATCATCGAATGTCTCGCCCCACATAATTTCTGCAAAAACAATTTTCAATGTTAATCTATATGCTAAATTATCATAAATACGATATTCAAAAGGTCACAAAAACCTCAAACAAAACGACAACAATTCGAAAAACAATATAACATATAAAATTTCATACATATAAATAACAGGCAATAAAAATTATTAACAGTTAAAAAGGGGGCTATCACTTTTCTTTTAGACATCTGAAAATACTTCTAACTCGAACCTGACAAAACTTTTGGAAAAATTTGTGTTAATCCCGTTTAACTGGAGCCCAAGCGGCGGCAAGATTATGTGAAAAATACATGGAGAATCCGTGAATTTGCAGGGCGACGGCGAAGAAAATGTACCAAATAATCACCATCGGGAATGTTCCTTTGAATGTCGGCGTGTTGCTTCCCTCCATATCGTTGACATATTCCAACAATTCGGGCAATTGTCCACCCAATCCGATCATGCATGGTAGAATGCCGAAGAGGAATTGAGCATAATAGGAATAGTTGAGGAATTTCAGCTTGTTTTTGGGGAATGATAGAAGGGCGAAGATGATCGGGATGAATGAGAGACACCAAACATATTCCCATGGATAGGCGGATGGCATGTCAAGGCGTTCGAAGAATGGCAATTTCCATCCGAGCTCTTTACGAAGCAACTCACTACCGACCTGAAAAAAAAACATTTTATAGAAAAAAGGGAGCTTTGTTTAAAAACTCGGATAGCGGATTTTTTGAAAATGATTTTGTACAAAACTTTATATCTTATTCAATTTCCATATAGAGATTGCTAGTTCTTCCAAAAATATACAAAATGCACATAAATACTTCAAAACCCTTTCTACGACACACTTTTCACGTGATTTTTCGTAATTTCTCCGCTTTTAATTTTTTATAAACATTTCTTGTTGCATGATTTTTCGTTATGTATAATTTCGCTATACAAAAACATAATTTCCAATTAGTCATGCCGTTAATCAACACCACCTCGGTGTATTTAAAAATTCCGAAAACATCATTTTTCCTATTCTAACATCGTTAGGAACATGAAGTTTTCCCTATTATTCTGCCTGGTTTCCGCAACCGTTGCTTATAGAGCCGCGTATAGACAGCATCTCTTAACTGAGGCGTTCCAGTCTTACATAGAAATGTCTCAAATTGCGCAATGGACTGTAATGGATTCAAAACGCTATGAAAACCATAGTTAGTTTATTTCTTAGGTGACTGAAACATATTTCATTTTACAGCTGAAGTCCTCAATTATCGAGTTGAGAAGTCGTTATTAGCAGTGGCTCCAATGATTTTTTCGAAGCTCAGTCGCGCATTGGACAAATGGAACCAAAACATTGACGAAATTCGAGTGTCAATCCCAATTCTCAACGAATTTGCTCGATCAACATTCCGTCCAACTTCTCCTTGGGAAACATATACTACTTGGTATCCAAGCGAACCAGAAACCACCGAGTTCCCAGCCGAAGAGCCAACTACAGAGTATCCAGAAGAATCAACAGAAACCACCGAATATCCAGATCAATATACAACTGATTATCCAAACTACCCTGATTCAACTGATGCTCCGTATACAACCGAATATCCAAAAAAAACCACCGAATATCCAGATCAATATACAACTGATTATCCAAACTACCCTGATTCAACTGATGCTCCGTATACAACTGATTATCCAAACTACCCTGATTCAACTGATGCTCCGTATACAACCGAATATCCAACAGAGACATACCCATGGCCACAAAGAACCACAAGATACCCATATCCTTATCCAACAGCTACTACCGAGGAACAGTATCCAAATCCAACAACTGTGGATCCAGAAGACTATGTTGAAGATGTTCAAGCACGATTGAAATATCTTCTTGAGAAAGCAACACATTCTTTCAACAAGCAATAATCAATAAATCTTTCAAATTTCACTTGAACTTTGCTACCAAAAAAACTCACTTTGAGCCACATGAAGACTAGAATCAGAAAATGTGGAACGAAGAACCATTTCAATACATACTTGAACTGGGCACTGAAATAAGCGCGGTTTGAGTAACAAGCAAAGTTCAGGAGAAACCTCACCTTTCTTGATAGTGTTGTGCTACTCTTTGTCTATGCTGGAAATCATTACCATCAGTTCCAGTTGCTCTAACTCCTCTAGACGACATTTCGGTCTGGAAAATTGATGAATTCTAGATGAGAAATAGTGTGAACGGTGGATTCGACGATATATTTATAGCATGAAAATCAGGAAATTGTATTTTTGTACTCAGAGCATTCATTTTTGGATCCGATAGATTCTTGAATTCGTTTTTCCTCGAAGATTTTTACTCCAAAGTTAAGGAAAAAATCTAGAAATTAGTCATGTTGCATCAGAAGGAAAGGGATATTCTAGAAAATTCTAGTAATTCGTCGTTTGTTCTCGATAGAACTAGTTATCTATTTAGAATACACTAGAAATCCGCCGTTTTTTCTCGAAAACAATTTTTCCTAGAAACTTGTAATGAATAATCTTACAGGTTGATTACTTCTCTTCAAAATGATAATCAAAAAAATTGAGTTGTTATTCTCAAAGACTATTACTCCAAATTTGGAACAAAATTTGTTTTGTTTGAAAATTTAGAAATTTTCTTGAAAAACTCTACTAAAATTCAATTATATATTCTGAAAGATTAAAAACTACTCATTCAGATAATACTGATTTCAAAAAATTTGAGCCAAATGTTCTCTAAAATTTTTGCTCCAAAACAAAACGCTGACAAAAGAATTCAAAAAATGATGAGAAACCAACGCCCCGCCCACAAGCGCCCACCGCCGCACACATATTCTGCAAACATGTCGCATGGTTGTTCTTTTTCCTCAAACATTAATGAACGCAGTCTATTGTGAATAAATACACATGAATGACACGCGAACCGCATAATGGAGTGTATTTTTGATCCACCGCTAGTACTCGAACCTATTCTCGGTTCAGTGTACCAATGATCAATTACAAATGAGGATAAAAAAGATATTAACTTTTTCGCATGTGAATTGTAACATATGACATCAAAAGTAATAATGATACAGGTTTTCCAGTTTGAATCAAGTTCATTGGAACAATGATCGTTCGACGTCACACATTTCAACTTCAGCAAACTTCTAATTTCGAATGTGTACTCATCGAATTCTTTTTTTTTTCTTTTCATTTTTGGATTTAAAACGTCAGAAGATTTCCGTTTTTTCGGCTATTCACTTTTCTGTTTTCTATTTTCATAGTTATACCTTTTTTGACACTAAAAATCCTGAAAAACTCCAAAAAATAAACTTATTCTACAAATGAGGTACTGTAGAAACGCAATAGCGCACGCAAAAATGCACACATCTAGAAACTTTTGACGCCAAAATGCACACTTATAAATTTATTTCTCCTCATTTTTTTTCTCTTCCTTCATATCATTTCTCCACGATATATTCACAAACTGTTCAAACTGTTCGATAGTAGTTCGAAATCGGTTATATGATCTTCTCCCTTCTCTAAACCTATATATGGTCATCTAACCAAGGAAAAAAGCTCAAAAAGGGTTATCACACAAATCGCAACAGTTATCATTGCCACTTGATATTTGTTTTCTCTAACAAGTTCGCTTTACTTTAGCAAAGTGTTGTGAAAAAGAAGATAGTAAGTTCATTAAGACAATTAATTCACAGGTTACTGTAGAAAAATAGTATTAATTTTAGTGCCAGGAGTTTTGACATGGAATAAAAATGATTTGTGGGGTTCATCAAACCGTAGAATCCGATTCTGACATTGAAAATATGATACAATTCCGAATTATTTGAGAAAACATCAGTTTAGCTTGTGTTATCGATTGAATTTTGGCTTATAAACTTTTTAAATAGCCATTTTTTAGTGGAGAAATCCAACATGAAAAAAAGCACATGTAAAAGTTGGCGGGAAATATTTCTCCAAAATTCGTCAAAAAATAATTTCTAGTAACTGATAACGCATCATGTGAAAAACGAGATCCATTTCTTTGTGTTTAGTTTGAAACGTAGCTTCAGTTGGATGTCTCAAAAACATCTAGAATGTTGAAAATGCTTTCATAGTTCATATTTATTAAAATTCTGTTCAATTTCCATGAGTTTTCAGAGACTTTTTCAGTTTTTCCATAAAAGAAGTATCCTCTTTTCAATGTCGCTCAAATAGCTTCGCGATGTTTCGAAACCTGATAAACTTTTGAAAAAAAATGTGTTGAAATTTTCATGTAAAAGGTTTTTGGGTATGGTAGACATCATGATGGTGATCATTTTGCACCAAAACTGACCTGCACCCAAGTTTTCACCTATTTTAGGTCCAAAATTGATTGACCCAGACGCCAACATACAACTTCGTGATTGTTCCTTTTTTAAGCTGGTATTAATGTTAGAATTTTAGAAAGTTAATCTTCAGTGAACAAAGAACGTCATCATTATGTTTGCCACATCCAAATACCCCTTTTCTGAAAAATTCATCAAAATCTGGATCAGCCTTTTTGGTACCCAAAATAGGTGAAAATTGAGGTTCATTTTATTTGTGGTGAAAAATGAACATTATCATAATGTTTGCCGTACCCGAAAACCTTTGAAACGAAAATTTTAACATATTTTTTCAAAGTTCATCCGGTTTTGAAACTGGATGTTTCGAGATTTTGTAAAATTTTGTGGTGTTTGCACACAAAACACACAACTTGACGGAAATGTTCACAGATCGTAGTCAACACGAATAGTTTTTTCGCAATAGAGCAAACAAGCTTGTTCCTCTGAGTTTGAATTGGCTAGGTGTCTTCAAGTTTTGAAAAATATTGACTGATATTTCAGTCATTATCAATAGAGCGCACACCACCGATCATATTGCACCTTGTACACTCTACCAAACTAGAATATATTCTCCTGAGATCTCAAGAGATCATCAAAGTCATTGTGGGCGTTCACTTCATCTCAACCAACACTTTTTTTCTACTGTAGCTATTCTTATCATTGAATTTCGTTAAGATCAAAAAGTCCAAATTTCAATCGACCAACAAAAGGAAGATCGAGCACGTGATAAAGACTTGTTTTAGACTTGTTTTAGTGAGGAAGATGTACAAATTCTCTAATTGAGAGTGGTTTTTCATTTTCTATATATCTCCAAAGTGTCCAAAAAAAGTGTGCAAATTTTCGTCACCGTGTATGTGCTCGTGAAGTGTGTGCACAACGTTGTGTTCGCAATAGAGCACACTTTCGCTGGAATCGAAGTCAAATACTTTGCATGTACTCTGATCATGTTCAAGTCGATCATGTTTCATTTTTGAAAAACAACTTTCTATTCATAGTATTTTTTCAAGCATGACAGTGTTCGATTTTTTTGATATTTACAACAACTTTCCCAAACTTTGATTCCGAACGTCGGGTTTCCAATGTTCAAAAAAAAATTTGGCATAAAAATGAGAAAAAATATTCAAACGTCTTTTTCGCTGGCTTACAGTATGCTTGTTGTTCGCTTCAAGATATTTTTTGAAAGTTTATTGTTAATTGAAACGAACAAGCAAAAATATAAAGGCGAACAACAATCAAAATTGAATTTTTTTGCCCATAAAAACTCTTTTCTTCTCAATATTGTTTTATTTTTTTCTTGTTTCCCTATATTGTTTTTTTTTAGGCAGTATATCATAGATGTTTTCCAGGTTTTCTTTTTGATTTCAGCCACTTTTATGGTTTAGTTAGAAAAAAACAACTCAATTTGAAAATTGTTGTAGAAAAAAAAGAAAAAAGGAAAACGACTCTATGCGGGTTCGATCCCACGACCTCTCGCACCACGGGTAAGCACTTTACCACTGCACCTTCCTGCTCTTGCTGCAGACTTAAGGAAAAGGTCATGATAACTTTCATGTTTTTCTTTTTTTTTCTCGAAATTTCGAGATGTCATAACTTGTGTACCTACGTGTATATCCTCGCCAGACATTGTCTCGAGTTGTCAGTCATAAACCAAATAGGTCATCCCCCATTCCCACTGCAAATCATCACACAAGGTCCCGCCCATTCTCTCCCACATGTATATATATATATCATAGGGCGGGGTCACCTCCTCATACATTTTTTTTATAATCCCTTCATAATAGTTTTTTGTTACATTACATTACATATTGCTTATCCGTGGAGGTCAGTCAACGGCAAAAGACTATATGTAGTTTGAACCGACGAAATAGCAGGTCAAAATGAGAGATTTTGAAACTTTTCAAAATTTGATCTACTTTTCGTTAGCTGACCTCCACGGATAAGCAATATATACATTTTTTTTGTTGTCTAGAGATGTCGTCGTCGTCGGTGATTCAGCCACAAGAACCAAAGGCGAAGAACAGCAACAGTGTGCCGATTTTTTCGTCGGCAGCAGCAGCAACAAATTTCGAAGGTTGGTATCATATTAGCCCCTTTGACGTGTCGTGTTCAATTAGTAGAAGTTTTTTGTCTAGTTTCAGGTAAAACCAAGGGAACGCCTATCAGTTTTTGTTTGGATTCGACCGATTCGTTGAATAGTGACGAGGCGAAGAGGCAGAAGAAGATGATGAACGAGGAGAATAATCAAGGTGGGTGTGAATGGGGATCACAAGTCTTACTGTATCAAGATCTTACTGTAGATCTTATTATGAGATCTACAGTAATACCTTGATACAGTAAGATCTGCAGTAACCCTTTAAAACGTGGATGTTTGGCGCCAAAACATCCGCTCTTTTTTTCCAAAAAAAGGTCAAAAAAAGTCCCAAGAACTACTGTACTTTACTGAAAAATTGGAACCAAACAGACACAAAAAAATGTCATAAATTTTTATCATAACATAAAACGTGTTATTGTGAGTAACATTAAAAACGTTGTTTTGAAGGTGTAAAGATTGGTATTTACTATTTACATATTGTTGTTCAACATTGAAATATGAACACATAACAACAAAGTGAAAAGGGGAAGAACGTGTATGGAAATACTGACCTAGAGAGATGTGTCCTCAATGGCTCAGCGGTGAGCGCGTCCGCCTTGTACTCCAAAGGTCGTGGGTTCGAACCCCCGCTGAGTCGAAATTCTTTTTTTTCTTTTTTAATAAAGAGATGGGAAATTTTACATTTTCCAGATTCCTCATCCTCTACCCGATACATCATCCTCATCTCAACAATCCTATGCCTCACCTCAATCATGTCCAATATTGTCTGCTTCAACTTCACAGTTCTCTGCATGCCAGCCTCTCATCGAATCGACACCTCCAATGCCACCTACACCTTCGAACCATACAATCATCAAGAGAGAACGTGGCTGTTCAGCGCCGTCGCCATTGGTGCACTCATTGCAGTGGTGCCAGTATCACATGCTATAGCGAAAATGGGATGTCGCCAAGTATTTTTTATTTCTGGCATTCTGACGGGAGTGTCGACGGCGCTGGTGCCATTGGCTGCTACTTATTCGTTGGAGGCTTTTCTGTTCTTGAGAGTTCTACAGGTTAGTGAGGATTGGCTACGAAGAATGAGAATATCTCAGAAACGACAAGAGTTATCAAAAAGTGGTCAATTACAAAATTGTAGATCATATCAAGATCTTTAATTTTGTAATTGACCGCTTTTTGATAACTCTTGTCGTTTCTGAGATATTCTGATTCTTCGCAGTCGAGTTGGGTGCGCTTATATTACATTATTTACGGTAGTTATTGACCTAGAATTTATCTTGTATATGTTCGGCTAAAGAAGCGAGGGAGCATTGAAATAATTAAGAACATAATTACCTTATGTGAAGTCTGAAACGTATTTATAACTGGATTTGAATATTTTTGGGTTTTATGTTTTTTTTTTCAATAGTTAAATTTTGGCCAGAAGTAACTATGCCCGAAAACCTGGTGAATTTTTCAAAAAATGTGTTCAAATTTTCATACCAAAGGTTTTCGGGTATGATAAAGATAATGGTGATATTCACTTTCCACCAGAAAAAAGCTTATCACCTATTTTAGGTCCAAAATTGACTGACCCAGATTTTGTTGAAATTTTCAAGGGTTATTGGATGTGGCGAACATCATGGTGACTTTAATAGTTCACTTACCGAATTGTATGTCAGCCAATTTCTAACCTAAGATTCTCTGTTTTGGAACATTTTTCTTTTCTGTCCGTAAGATTTTTTCGAGATTCACCAAAAAGAAAGTGTGCAAATTATCGTCATCGTGTGTGCGTGAAGTGTATGCACATCTTTTTTCAACAGCGTGTTCGCAATAGAGCGCACTTTCTCGCTCATCGAACAAACATGTTTGCTTTTGTTTGGCAGTGAATCAAGACAACCCCTTTAAGAACTACAATAATCAGCCATGTTTAAATACACCGAACCTCACGACAAAATGCATATTCCATATTTTGAAGCGTACAGTAGTCTTGGAACAACATTCTTATTGACGAATATCAAAGTTCGCTCCATTGAGAAAAAACAATCTGTTTGTTTTTGTGAACATTTACGTCAAGTTGTTTGTTTGTTTGTGTGCAAACACCATGAAAATGCGGTATTTTACGGCGTCTGACCCATTTTGAAATAAGAATATTTCCCTCGGTAAATGAGAAAATCTTTGGAAAGTGTCTCACACTTCATGGGAAGATGAACAAAAATGTTTTATTAACTAGAAAAAAAATTATAGCCACCTGTCTAGCTGCCTTTAAAAGCGGGATGGGGATCAACCTAAAATCCACTACCTCCCTCATATGATTCTTCTTGCAGGGCATCTCATTCGCCTCCTGCATGCCAACCGTCGGCAGTGTCACCTCTTCCTGGGCCTCTCTCCAACAAAACGGCTTCTTCATCGCCGTCCTCACCACCTTTGGCCAACTCTCCTCCGTCTTCTCAATGCCCCTCTCCGGTCAACTATGCACCTCTTCTCTCGGCTGGCAATCCGTCTTCTATTGCCACGCGGTGTTCTCCTTCGTCGTGTTTGTTGTGTGGTATTTCTTTTTCACCAACTCGCCTTCTTTAAATTCCCGCGTCTCTGATCGCGAGCTATCCGTCATCAATGCCAATAAATCGACCGCCAGTCTTGCCGCAAGTCACACACCAACCCCTTACTTGGAAATCATCACAACTCCAAGCATTTGGGCTGTCTGGATCGGAGCCCTAGGTGATCTCATAGCCGTCCAACTTATCCATATGTACTCCCCCTTATACATCAAAGACATCCTCGGCTATTCCGTCCAAAAAACAGGCTTCGCCGCCGCCGTTCCAGTCCTCGTTCAATTCTGTGTCAAAGTCTCAGCTGGTCACTCCTCCGATCGTATTCGAGGAGTCTCCGAGACCACCAAGATTCGCATTTTCAACTCGATCGCATTGGGATGTTCCGCAGTGTTCTTAGCCGCTTGCGGTTACGTTAAACAGGGACAGGGTCTCTTGGGATTGATTCTTATCTCATTGGCGACCGCCATGTTTGGTTTCAATGGTGGTGGCTTCAATAAATGCGCCACTTTGGTGTCACGTCAATATAGTCACTTTGTTATGGCGAATATTCAATTCATTTGGTGCTTGTCTATGTTGATCTGCCCGATTTTGGTGAGTTTTTGGAATTTACTGAAAATTTACGTAGTAAAACCTTATTTATCTTGTAAAACACCAAAATTTAATGGGGTGATGCAGATGCTAAAAAATGTGCCTGAAAATAAGAAAAAAAAACAAAAAGACAAAATAAAGCTTATGCGCTCTACCGCACAGCTTTTTTTAAAAAAAATTTTTCAAAGAACTTGAGCTTTTTTTAATTTTTAAATGGAAAGAAGTAATTTTTCATTGAAATTTTACATTTTTAAAGAATTTTTAGATCACATCGGATTCAAAAATTAATTTTCAAAAAAAAAAAGAAGAAATAAATGTGCGGTAGAACGCCTAAGCTTTTTTTCTGAATTTTGTATTTCTCTCGGACTATTAGAGAAAAATCACTTTTAAATAACTGTCCGAGAGAAATACAATAAAAATAGCCTGGTGAAGAATGTGCGCTCCATCGCACACGTGAATTTTTTTCAAAAATCGTGGTTTTTTCTATGTTTTAGGAGAAAACATAAGTTGTATTTAAAATTATGCACTAAATTTTTACCCAGTCATATCCTTTAAAAATCGATTTAATACTATGAGTGCAGTAGAGCGCACATACTTCATTTTCATCACAGCTTTGGCTTTTGTACTTCTCTCGGACAACTATGCTTCTGGTTGAGCGTCTATTTTCATATTATCAAAAGCCAAAATGCACAAAAAAAAACTGAACAAGAATTCTTGTGCGAGAGAAGTACAACAAATATAGCCTAGTGAAGAATATGCGCTCCACTGCACAAATTATTTTTATCCAAAAATTGATGATTTTTAAACGTTTTTCAAGAAAAATTAGGTGTGCATTGGAGCGCACAAGCTTAGCTGACTCTGTTACTTTTCCAGGTCTCATTCCTTCTGCCAACATCATCCGTTTCCGAATGGCGTGTCGTCTTCTTCGCCCACGCCGCTCTTCTTATCGTCAGCAACGTCTTCTTCTGTATCTTCGCCACCGCCAAACCGGCCTCATGGACCGATCGAACAATAACCAATGCGGCCAGAAAGAATCGTCCCGTTTTCTCTTCAACTGTCTAACATTTTGTACATTTTTCTGTGACGCAATCACAATGATCTCTTGCAATAAAAATAAACGATTTTTGAAAATGTTGGGATTTGTGTGTGTGTGTGTTTTTTGTAGGGGAATGTTTGATCGTTGCTGTGTGTCTATCATCAAATCCGATTATGCACAGGCAAAAAAAAAGTATCTTTTTTTTACCGCGGTTTTTTAAGGCGGTGTTTGCACACAATTGCGCGAAATTCAAAATTGACTTTTTGCTGTTTTTTTCCAGTTGAGTGTAAATAAGACTAACAGACAAAAAGAAGTCATCGTGGGAAGTGGGAGAGACTGGCATAACATAAACTGGCACATTTTACGACCTGACAGAAAGAATATTCCATTTTGCACAAAATTTGGCAAAAAAAAATGGAAAAATAAGGTTTTATGTGTAATCTGAACAGTTTTGGAGAAAGATATCAGTGTATTGGTTATAAATCGGAATATATTCTTCATTTTCCACACCAAATCAACGAGTTTGCGGATATTTAGTCAATAATATCACGAAATATTTTAAAAATTTTGAAAATATTCTCCCGAAAACTGTGCGGCAAAAGCGCACATTTAGTGTGCGGACCATTGCCATTTTCAGACGCGACATTCTCCTCCCATTTTTGCAGAAACATGTTTTTTATTTTGGGAAAGTCCGTAACTAATTTTTTCTGAAGAAAAAATACTTTTTTTTTCACTGTGTATGTTGGTCTTTCAAAAGCATAATATTGATCATATGAATTGATCCTAGATGTATAGGTTCCCGATGAAACACAACTAGTTAATATTGTAAGGGCTTGAGGAGCACTATAAGTTATAACAATACCTTGTGTTTTCAACCTGATTAAATGAGCAGGCTAGCGAGCTGCTCGTTCTAGCTATTACCTCAAATGTTTTATAAACGGTGAAAGGGGTTATTCCCTAATTAAAACTCGATCATGTTGTCTTCACCATAAGAATCTCTGTATTTTTTTATGTATGCCCAACAAATTTGGAATCACAACCTTCATTTTGAGCATGATAATTTTAAGAGCGAACATATTTTCGAATGTAAGTGACAGTATGATGAAAAGAGGAGACGCAGACTTTCTCTGACCAGCGAGTTTAATTTCCTCCTCCTTCTCTGCGTCTCCTCTTTTCATCATACTGCCTTTTACACTCTAGATTATGTTCGCTCTCTTAAAAGTATAATGCTCAAAATGAATGTTGTGATTCCAAATTTTTTGGGCATACATAAAAAAATACAGAGATTCTTATGGTGAAGACAACATAATCAAGTTTTATTTAGAGAATAACCCCTGAGGATGTGTAGGTCCTACAAAAACTAACTGGCATTAAAAAATCAAACATCCAGGTACTCATCGAGGACACCCCCAACATTTCCAAAACTGGCTGAAAATGTCATCTTGAGCTGAAAATCAAACGTCCATGTACTTCCTACATATGCTTAAAGTTTAACCTTTTTTTAATAAAAATTTAAATTTAGAAGTATAACAATGAAAATTTTCATGGCCGACTGGATAACGGGCGTGTCTTTGAATCGAACGACGGCGCCGAGCTCTGGTTCGATTCCCCCCCGCGCCAAAACTTTTTTATTATTATTTTTTTTTTTTTTCAAATTACAGTTTAATGTGTTTTCGAAACTTAAAAATGTATTCAAAATATTTGTGAGAGTAGTATCTGACAAGAGAACGTTGTAAAAAATGTAATTTGAAAAAAAAAGAAAAATAATAAAAAAGTTTTGGCGCGTGGGGGAATCGAACCAGACCTCGGCGCCCTCGTTCGATTCAAAGACACGCCCGTTAACCAGTCGGCCATGGAAATTTTCACTGTTGTACTTCTCTCGGAGAACTTTTCTCTGCGTCTCTCTCAACCTCGCAAATTGCTGTTTTTCATTNCGTGGGGGAATCGAACCAGACCTCGGCGCCCTCGTTCGATTCAAAGACACGCCCGTTAACCAGTCGGCCATGGAAATTTTCACTGTTGTACTTCTCTCGGAGAACTTTTCTCTGCGTCTCTCTCAACCTCGCAAATTGCTGTTTTTCATTGCGCTGACATGACGTGTTCAATTGGATGAGCATCATTATGACGTTCAGATCGTTCAGATTGCTGTTTCATGTGACTTTCCATAGCTAAGAAATATGAAAATCTTTGAACCAGTCTTGATCTAAATATCTCAACATGAACAATTGCCTGCGTTGACACCATCAAACCAGCAATCGAAACTGTTCAAGTGTTCAATGATTCTACCTGATCTGTCAAAATAAATCATGTGTGTATTTTCAAAAATGATTCTGCGTGGGATTGGTGGCGGATTAAAACTTTATTAGTTTTTTTTTCAAAGTTCGTTTCCCTAGTTAACATGAGGTACGAAAGTGGGGGGTTTCTCAAAGGCAAAGCAAAATTTAGCATTTTAAAATTAGAGTGAAATAGAAAGCTTCACAATTATTACAGTAGCGAGCAAAAGTTTGTATACTGTTGGTTAAATCGTCACATCTCAGCTCAGAATTGGCCGCATAATTTGCAGAATTATGCCCAAAGATCAGCAATGTGCTCCAGTGTTTGTAGGACGTAATTAGAAAATAAAAATCTGGAATTTTTTTCTGAAAGTACAGAGAAAATTCAAAAAAAATGTGGAATGTCTTAAAGGTGGGGTAAAGAGACTCAGCAAGTTGCTCTTAAATGAAAGAGCACATTTTTTTTAGGTAAGACCCTCGAGGGATTTTTTACGGAAAAGTCTAATATTCGAGAAAATTTCAATTGAAAAAAGAAATTTGGAAACTTTTAACGTAGCTATACGTTGAAAGTTTCCAAATTTTCAACTTTGAACATTTTTTTCTCGAATACTAGACTTTTCCGTAAAAAATCCCTCGAGGGTCTTACCTAAAAAAATGTGCTCTTTCATTTAAGAGCAATTTGCTGAGTCCCTTTACCCCACCTTTAAAGTTGATGAACCCCTTCCAAATTTTCACAGAAGATGTACAAATACATTGGTAATGGATCCCCAAAATTACAGAACTTCGTGAAAAAAATGTTTTTCTCTTCGGCGGTGTTAGAGCAAGTAACATCTGGCTGTGTTAAAGGTCGATTGCGCTTTCTCTTAGAAAAGTGTGTGCATTTTCGCGTTTGTTTTGTTGTGTATGCACACAAAACACAACAAGGGGTGCGATAGAGCACACTTGCTGCTTCTAGGGGGGCTGCGGGAGAGATTCTGTTTTCACCTTTTTATTGTCGCGCAATCACTAATCGTGATTTTTTTCTCATACGGATTGAAAAAAATTGAATTGACAAGAAATGAATTAACGAAACTTGTAGTGATAATGCAGTCGCCCTTTAACAAAAAAAAATTTTTCACGAAAAATTCTGTAATTCTGTGGATCCATTACCAATGTATTTGTACATCTTCTGTAAAAATTTGGAGTGGATTCATCAACTTTGAGACACTCCACAATTTTTTGAATTCTCCGACATTTCGAAACAAGATGAACTTTTTGAAAAATTTGTAGAAATTTTCATAGTGAAGGTTTTCGGTTATGACGAACATCATGGCGATGTTTATTTCTCGACAGAAAAATGCTGAACCTGAGTTTTCACCTATTTCAGATTCAGAATTGTTTCAACATAGCATTTGGCAAAGTTCGGAATCAAAATCAGATTCTGGAGGCCAGGCCAAGGCCAAGTCGACTAACATGTTTGTGAAGATTTATTTTTCTTGAATATGGTCCCTGTTGGACATGAATTCACAAGTTTTGACGTTAAAATCACATTTCGAACCTAATCGCAGCTGACCAGAAAGAAGGCTCCGAAACCGGATGAACTTTTTAAAAAACTTTTTGAAATTTTTATGAGAATGGTTTCAGGTATGGTAAACATCATGGTGATGTTAATTTTTCACTAGAAAGAGATCTATTTTAGGTCCCAAGTTGACCCAGATTCTGATGAAAATTTTCGAAAAGAAGTACTTGGTCATCTTCAGAAATGAAATTTCTATAACTATAATAATAAACCCTATTCGAAGCTTTTGTAAGCGATTCGAAGCTTTTTTAAGCTTCGAGAATATAACCTAATCGATACTGTGCCCGGCTGACTCGTTGGACCTCCTACTGAAAATTTGAAATGTATTCGTGAGTTAATGAACTCATCAAAAATCGTCTTATCCATCTTAATTTTAAAAAATTATTTCGCATTTCGTTCAAACGTTTCCGCACAGGCCATATTTCTTTCATCTTTATTTTTCTTTTTGTTATTTACTTCTTTTTTCGCAGAACTATCGCGTTTCTTGAACTATTCTGAAAAAAAACGTTTCTGTTGAGACAAGACGGCGATTTTTCATATGAAACGGGTGAAAAGAACACATTTAAGTGGTTAAAACAACAAAAAACAAACAAATAATGTTTTTCTCGAAAAAAATAAATAAATAAAAGTAAAATTGGAATGTCGCTCTATTGTACACCTCCCCCTTTTTTTCATTTTTCTCTGCGGCATTTGCACTCTCGCTTTTTACAGTCTGACAGGGTGTGTCAGGTATGGTAAAAATTATGGTGATGTTCATTTTTCACTAGAAAAAAACCGAACCTGATACCTATTTTGGGTCCCAAGTTGACTGATCCAAATGTTGATGAAACTGGGTCAATCCCAGACGCCAACATACAATTCCGTAATAGTTCTTTTCGAAAATTTTCATCAGAATCTGGGTCAACTTGGGACCTAAAATAGATCTCTTTCTAGTGAAAAATTAACATCACCATGATGTTTACCATACCTGAAACCATTCTCATAAAAATTTCAAAAAGTTTTTTAAAAAGTTCATCCGGTTTCGGAGCCTTCTTTCTGGTCAGCTGCGATTAGGTTCGAAATGTGATTTTAATGTCAAAACTTGTGAATTCATGTCCAACAGGGTCCATATTCAAGAAAAATAAATCTTCACAAACATGTTAGTCGACCAACTTGACCTCCAGAATCTGATTCTGATTCTGAACTTTGCCAAATGCTCACGTCATGTCAGCATTGACGAGATTGAAAGAGACGCAGAGAAAGGTTATCCGAGAGCAGTACAACAGTGAAAATTTCCATGGCCGACTGGTTAACGGGCGTGTCTTTGAATCGAACGACGTCGCCGAGCTCTGGTTCGATTCCCCCACGCGCCAAAACTTTTATTATTATTTTTTTCTTTTTTCTTCAAATTACAGTTTAATGTATTTTCGAAACTCAAAAATGTATTCAAAGTATTTACGAGAGTGTATTTTTTAGTATCTGACAAGAGGACGTTGTAAAAACAGTAATTTGAAAATAAAAATAATAAAGTTTTGGCGCGTGGGAGAATCGAACCAGAGCTCGGCGCCGTTGTTTGATTCAAAGGCACGCCCGTTAACCAGTCGGCCATGGAAATTTTGACTATGTTCTCGGGGAAAAATCGGCAAGCTTGCGGCAATTTGTCGCAAACTTGCGACATTCGGCTGTCGCAAGACTTGCGGTGTTCTTGCGCCAAAAGTCGCAAGCTTTGCGACATCTAGCAGCAAAACTACTGCACGGCTTGCGACACCCTTGCGCCAGAAAAAATGTGTCGCAAGTTTGCGACAAACTGCCGCAAGCTTGCGACAAGGGAAAATCCTTGCGACACGCTTGCCGTTTTTTCCCCGAGTTGTACTTCTCTCGGAGAACTTTTCTCTGCGTCTCTCTCAGCCTAGCAAATTGCTGTTTTTCATTGCTCTGACATGACGTGGCTATGTTGAAACTGATTATCAACAGAGCGCGTATTACCAATTAAGTTTTCATACATTCTCCCAAGCAAGTTTCATCTTAATCTCCCCCAATCAACTTTCCCGGGTTGTCCCTTTAACAACTTCACTTTCTTCTTCCTTCTTTCAATCAGTTCGTCTCCAAACCACATCCATCTCATTATCATCACATGTTCTTCTTCTTCTTCTCTATCTTCTATTCCCTCCTCGCCAAAACTATACAATTTTGTCGCGCACGCAAAGAAAGTGAGAAGGCGAAGAAGAGAAGAGAAGAAGGCGGGCGTTTCGACGGGAGAGGCGGTTATCAAAGACCTACGATCGGGATCCGTCGACCTTCAAACCAGGGGCCCCCCTCCCCCTCTTTTCTCTCTTTCTCTCTATTGTTTTTCGTTCTAGTTTTTTTTTTTGCTATTAATTTTGCTGCTGAAAATGAAATGCTGAAATTATTCACCTTTCTCATCCTCCTTGTGCAGCAATTATCACAGCTCCATGGAGCAGCGATAATGGGGCTCGGCGAGCAGCAGCAGCTCACTACAGAGCCGCCACAATATCATCGATTTGATCGACTTATACATTCTGTTGGTAAGAATTTTTTTTTTACAAATTTCTTATCTATATTATTACACATTTTTGTTATTTTTTTGGGGGTAGGTATTGTCACATGACTTATATATATTTTTGTAGCCTGTCTTGAATTAAATAAATCCTAATGAAAAATCGATTCATGTCCTTGGGGTGATAAATGAACCTGAACCTATGACAAAAAAAGGTGTTTTTCATTTTTTGGACACTTTTTGGGTTAAAGGCGCTGTCCAGGTTGAAAAAACCAAAAACGAACAAGTTTGCTCTATTGCAAACAGGCGGGTATATTTATTTTTTAAATTGTTTTGCTTGTTTTTGAAAAACGTTGTGAAAAATATTCAAATGCATTTTTTCGCGGGTTAAAATATTCTTGTTGTTCGCTACGAGATATTCCTGTAAATTTTTGTGCGCCTTTAACTTTTCATTTGAAAATATCTAGAAGCGAAAAATACGTTTCAATATTTTACTCATCAAAGTTTTTTTTATCTGAATTTCAATTTAGGTCAATTTTGTTTTCAAAATTCACTAAAATTTTATTTTGTGACTAAAAATCCACGTTTCAAACTGATTACATCATTTTTGCAGATCAGATTTTGGTTCGAAAAATCGATTTTTTTAAAATCAAATCTCTATAGGTATTTTTTGCCGCCAAATATACGTTTAAAAAAATGTGTTTTACCTATATTTTTCACGTAGATCCAATCTTTTTCCTTTTTGACATTAAAAACAATATATTTTACACAATTATAAGAAGAATCTTTTTTCAAATACACTGAACCTGACGACAAAATGCACAAGCAAATTTGAAAAAATATTACAATAGAGCACACTTTCTCACTCAACGACCAAACGTGTTCGTTATTGTTTGGCTAATCAAGACAATCCCTTTAAGAACTACAATCAACCACTTTCAAATACACCGAACCTGACGACAAAATGCACATTTTTTGAACCTTTGTAGAAATAAAAAAACATACACATCAAACTGCCCATCATTTTAAGTTCTAAGCTGAGTAAGATGTTGAGGCATATACGGTTTGTATATTTCTTTCTCTAACCACTCTCAGTTTCACATACTATATATATTTTTTGTCGTGTCGAGACCTTTACTGTCGGTCCCAATAAAGACAGTTATCATGTACATATATTTAATAACCATATCAAAGTTTATCACCTACTGTTTGCTGATTGAGTAAACAAAATTATCATCACACTGGGAACCTATGACCTTGTTCTAGTAGCTACATGATATTTCTCAGGGAGCAGGGTCAGATTTAGATCCCATTTTGGGACCATTTCATATTCCAGCTCGTAAATCTGGCCAGCCTGACGTCATCCACCCGACAATCTGCCCACCATCTTGTGAACACCTACACCAAGCCATCGACAACTTCCACCATTCGGATAATATTTCGTTGACCGGCAGAATCAAGGATGAGGTGAGATATATGACCGTACTAGACACCTACAGTAGACCTATACCGTACTCTGATAACTCACTACTACCCTACCATACCCCTACAGTACCTACAGTATCTACAGTACCCCCCCACAGTACTCTGTTTCTTTCAGTGCTCTTGTGTTTGCCCAGCTTCTCGACCAATCTACCTCAGTTCGGCTGGAAGTTGTGTCAACAAATTATGTGAGTTTTTTCCCTTCCTCCCAAAACCCATCATCTCCACCTACAGTACCCACTGAATGCGAGCGAACCATTCGTTGGAAGACCCCCCTTCCCACCGAGACCACCGTACCCGTCGTTCACCTTCTCACCCACTCGGTCGTCCTCCCCAACACGTCGTTGGATTTCGAAGGCGCCGGAGTTCACGTGGCTCGAGATGGCCGCGTGAATTGCACAATGGGACAGGTGTTCTACGAGAATGTGCATCATCGATGGAAAACGCCGCCGAGAAAGACGGTGCTCTTTGAACTCACCGATTTTGAGCAGAAACCAATTATTTATGTGAGTCATTTTTGAGATTTTATCTCTAAAATAAATCATTTTGGGTACTGGTGTACTTAATCGATTTGTAGCATGATACAGTATGAACCTGCACATCTTACTGAGTTTGACACGAAAATAGGCAGTTTGATGTGCAGGTTCTCTGACAATTATGAATATTCCTCCTGGAGCATAACCACGTGTTTCGAAAAAAAAAAAAAAAGTTTCGCCTCCGGCAGGGATCGAACACAGAACCATCCACTCCACGCAACCTCCTCCTCCCGGCTGCGCCACCTCAACACATTTTGCCTCTTTCTTAATTGTTTACACTATTTCGATGTTTTATTTGGTGAAAAAATCGTGAAACTTTGGAGCATGTTTTTTGGAGCTCAGCTGACCGAAACGCAGCTAATTTTTACAGGATCGTTTCTAGCGTATCGAAAACTACCAGACTATATATGTTTCATTTGAAAGTCCCACTTCCAAATGTGAAGGTTCCCTTGTGAGGTACTGTATGATGATTTTCAAAAATGTATTTAAACTTTCTAGACAAAATGCACAGTTATCTTGAAGTACAGTAATCCCTTATGAGATTTTGAGTACTGTACTTTCTGTGTGAATTTGTGCGTAGGATGAGTGTATTATTTGAGAGATTGTAGACCGCTGATTTAGGTTATTAGAAAACACCAAAAAATCTAAATTTCAGATTTTATAACATAATACAGTACTCTTATGAACCTACCTGCACATCTAACTGATTGTGAGTTTAAAAACTTTAAAAAAAAGACGCAGTTTGATGTGCACGTTTTGGAAAACAAATTTTTGGCGCCAAAACGTGATCTACAAAAACTATTTTGAAATCTTGATTTTTGGCACCAAAATATGATCTAAAAAAGGACTTGAAAACGTGGCACAATCCACCAATTCACCTGAGCGAACTTTTTTCTAGAACCAAAAAATTCACCAAGATGAAATTGATGAGCTCAAAATTATCACTAAACAAATTAATGTAGTATCTAAAATTTGTTTAATTTTTAAATTTCCAAAGAAAACAATTTCAGTATCCGACATCTTACGGGTTTCGCTAACTGATATTATTTCTTGCATGGCTAACAAATAAAAAAAAACGGTGAACACACACACACACACACAAAACATAGCAGGCAGCCAAACCCTGAGAATGTCGGCTGCTCGTTTGAACGAGCTCAATAGGTCAACTGTGCTCCATTGATAACTTAATATCTCTGCGTCTCTGTGAGGTTTACAGTCTCAAATCTAGTCATTTCTCGCCGCCAAATCAAATCTGTTTGAAATAATAAAAAAAAAATTTCCAAACAATGGCTGAAAATTTTACTATTTTCAGGTTATTGAATTATTTTTTGTTCATTTTCAGTATTATTTCAAGAAAGAGCAATATTTTTCCTACAAAATATTTTTTTGACCATATTTTTTCGTTCAGTTTGAACTGAGTTATGATGGTTCAAAGCACCCGACACCTCGTGGGTGAGTCCATACGCTATATCTCCTTTTTACAGTTCCGCGGCACGGACACCGATGCATCATTTCTATCAGGCGCCGTCGTACAAATCAAACTTCGATGTGACACTCCTCATAACAACAAAAATGTGATTCTTCCGATATCATTATCATCTCAACATTTTTGTATATCATTACGTATTGCCGGTATTTCAGGTGAGACAGAAACAGAAAACGGACGGGATAAATAGATATATATATATAACTAATTGTGTCTGCGTCGGGAAGAAGAACACTTTTATAATTGAATGATATGGCGAAATCGGAACACTTTCGTTTCGTTTTTAATTGACACACTATGAGATTAGGCAAAACATGAATGGAAAACTGGATTTTTGAAATTGATTTTGATTTGAAAGGGGGTTTAATTTGACAAGGGAGGTTTGCATTCATATAGAGTTCGATCTCCTGATCATCATGCAATTTTAACCTCCGGAGATTTCTGTGAAAAAAAGTTATGAGAAATTCTTAACCATTGGGAGCGAAAAACGTGTGAGAGTCAAATTATTTATTAGGAATGTCTTTCCCATTTCCCAACGATTGTTTGGTGTAAAGGTACGCGCTTGGTTTAGTGAACAGAAGGTGGCTGGTTCGATTCCCCATGCTGCCGTTTTCTTTTTTTTCTTTTTGTTTTTTAACCCGAACTCTATATGTATGCAAATTTTAAAAAAAGTTGAAAGTAACAACCTCCCTTGTGAGGAAAAGGTGTTAATTTTTAACAGAAAATAAGGTTAAAGGCACATAGACAGTTGGTAATCATTTTTACAAAGTATGGAACGTTTTGTGATTTACCGAGGGAAAAGAGTTCGTTTTCAAAGTCGCTGAATTACCGCATTTTCATGGTGTCTGCACACAAAACACACCACTTGACGGGAATGTTCACAAACTGTAGTGGTTGTTCTCAATAGAGCAAACAAGCTTGTTTCTCTGATTTTGAATTTTTAGTGGGAAAATTGATTTTTTCGATTGGCAAGATCTTGTGGTGAATTTTCAGAATTTCGATTCTGAAAATCAAAATTTCAAAATTTAAGATGTCGAAATTCCACCTATCAAGATCAGCAGCCACATTTCAAATACAAAATTCAGACGAAAAAAATTCTAATTCAAAAAATCAAAGAAACAAGCTTGTTTGCTCCATTGCGAACAACCACTACAGTTTGTGAACATTTCCGTCAAGTTGTGTGTTTTGTGTGTAAACACCATAAACACGCGAGCTCAAAAAACCAATTCGTTAAGCTATTTTTCCAAAACTAAATATGATTTTTCAAAAAAAAAAACCTATATTTTATCCACCCTCTCATCTGATCCCAGATTATTTTTCAATGATTATGCTTTTCCCCAAAAATCGCTCGATATCCTATTTTTTTTCCACGTATTTCTATAGGTTCCATTGGATTATCGGAACATGGCGCATCGTCGAATGAAGAGAATCAAGGATGGCAAACCGAATCGATTCTTCTTATGATATTTGTCTGTTTTATTGTCACTATGCTATTGACAACGTTCTTTGTTTGGAATGTTTGTTGGAAAATTAAAAAGAGGTTGGTTTTTCTTGTTTTTTTTTGTAATTGAACTTTTGAATTGAAATAAGGTGAGGGAAATTTTAAAAAAGTTTTAATATTCAAAAAATGTGACTAAAATTGGGTAAATACAGGGTGAACCTGAAAAATTTACTTATGAAAAAATGGAATGTTTTTCTAAAAAAAAATCTACTCTGAAAAGTTCATGAAATGGTTAGCATGTTCGCATTGAATATGAAATTATATTTACAAACTATACAGAATTTTTGAAACAGGAAAATTTAAAAAAAAAACCTGCCAAAAATGACTGTCGAAAAAATATAAAATTCTTTTTTTAAATCTACGCTGAAAATTTCAAAGAACAGCTAACATGAACTCATTGAATATGGAATCATATTTACAAACTATATAGAACTTTTGAAACAGAAAATTAAAAAAAAAACATTTTTTTTCATTTTTAATTTTAGTTCTCGAAAAATTGTTTTTTTTTATGGAGCCGAATTTCCAGTTACAGACTAGTCTTTTATTGAAAAAAAAAAATGTATTTTTGTGACACACTTTGTTGACAGTCACGTCATGTCAGCGCAATGAAAAACAGCAATTTGCGAGGCTGAGAGAGACGCAGAGAAAAGTTCTCCGAGAGAAGTACAATTTCATGGCCGACTGGTTAACGGGCGTGCGTTGGAATCGAACGACGGCGCCGAGATCTGGTTCGATTCCCCCACGCGCCAAAACTTTTTTATTATTTTCTTTTTTTTTACAACGTTCTGTTGTCGGATACTAAAAAATACACTCTCGCAGATATTTTGAATACATTTTTGAGTTTCGAAAACACATTAAACTGTAATTTCAAAAAAAATAAAATTTCAAAAAATAAAAAAGTTTATGGCGCGTGGGGGAATCGAACCAGAGCTCGGCGCCGTCGTTCGATTCAAAGACATGCCCGTTAACCAGTCGGCCATGGAAATTTTCACTGTTGTACTTCTCTCGGAGAACTTTTCTCTGNAAAGTTTATGGCGCGTGGGGGAATCGAACCAGAGCTCGGCGCCGTCGTTCGATTCAAAGACATGCCCGTTAACCAGTCGGCCATGGAAATTTTCACTGTTGTACTTCTCTCGGAGAACTTTTCTCTGCGTCTCTCTCAATCTCGTCAATTGCATGCTGACATGACGTGAGTATTCAGTCATCCTCGAACTAGATATGAAATGAGATCGACAAATTTTACAGAATCTTCGAAACAGTAATTTACTATTTCACTAGTTTGATATAAGTTGAGATAAAATTTTCGACACGTTATATAAAAGTTCTCAAAAAACTATAGACATAGATAAAATCTGTGACACATCACATCGATGACGTTTTTCTTTGAAAAAAAAGCTACTTTTTTGATTCGAAGTACTTTGACCTGGCCCGAAGTTATCTAACTTTGGGACGCCTAATACCACTTTTTTACATAGCATGGATCGTCGAATCCAAAATAGGTTCCGGTTCTGATTAAAATGTCGTCTAACATATTGAAGTATTGAAGTTGTGCCTGAATTTTTTCACCTATTTTATGCGATGTTCAAAGCTGGAAAAAACGAGAAAAAAAAGCGAAAAAAAACGTTCAAAGCATCCTCTCTGTTTCACACACTATTTCGTTCCTTCGCGTCGAGACCTTTGACAGTACTCTCGAAATAGCGTGTGAAACAGAGAGAGTTGGACTTGAACTTTAAACGATTTTTATTCGTGATTTTTTGCATTTTTTTTTTCAGTTTTGGACATCGCATTAGGTCCGAAATTGACAACCCCAGATTTTAATAAAATTTTCGATGGGGATTTTGGTATGGATGACGTTCATTTTTCACCAAAAATAATATTTCTGCAACTAAAATTTCAATGTAAGCCCTACCAACACTTGAGAAAACGTCGTTTGGGTCAACCAATTTTGAACCTAAAAAAGATGAAAACTCAGGTGCAACCCCAACTTCTTAATATTCCAGAAAAATGATCAGCGACTTCCAAATGCAATTCATCCAACAATATCGCCAACAACAAAACCCGGAAGTGGTCAAAGTTCGCGGTGCGAATCATCTACCCATCGAAGACATCGACGTCGAAGAAGGGCTCGCCGGCTCTGATCACACAGGCGGTCGTAGACGTCTCTATTTCAGTGCCGAGTATTTTGATAGGGAACTTCTCGAGAACCCACCACCTATGGCTGAACAATTCCTATATGATTTGAGGAGGATGGTCGATGTTGCTAAAGATCGGATAAGGCAACGGAGGTATTGTCCTACATTGATGAGGATAGATGAAGATATTGAAGAGATGAAGGAGTATCCTGTCGAAGAAGAAGAAGAAGACATTGAAGTTGAAGTAATAGAAGCAGAAGAAGATATTATGATGCAATCCACATCATCTTCTAACAAAGAGGAAAGTGACAGTGGTCGAGAATCGAAAGAGGATTCATCTGAAGAAGAGGAAAAAGAGAAGGAAAAACTCAAAGTCTCAGAAATCCGAAAGAACTTCGAACGCCCTTCTCAACTCCCAATCCTCCACAATTCATCAATGAAGCGGCGGAAAAGTGCGCCGAGTGGCACAATTGCTCAAAAACAGAAGGAATATGAGAGCAAACTTCGGCCTCCCACCTCATATAGTGGTCGAAGTCTAAAAGAGCGAAAAGGTTATGCGGTTTATCCGAATGATTTTGTTTTTAATAAATCGCTTCCGAGGAGGCCGAAAAGGATGGCGACCACGGTGCAAAGTGATATGTGATTCGATTCGAGTTTTTTTTTTTTTTTATTTTCTTCTTTTCCTTGTTAAATACTGGTGATCTCATTGTGTGTACAAATATTGTTATACGAATAAAAATATTATAATAAATCTCTGAAATTTACTATAATCTATCGTTTTTTCGCTTTAAAATGAGGTTTTTGTGAATTTTCAATGCTCAATTCGAATTCTACGTGAAAAACTATAGCAGAGAACTTCTGAATAAAACAATGATTTTTAAAGGTGAACTGCTAAATAATCAAAAAATATGGTCTGCAAGTTTGCGTCGCAAACTTTTTTGTATACACCGAACTATACGAACAATTGTGAGTGTATGTTGAAAACAGAGAGATCGAAAAGAATGCAACAGTTTCGATAGAGCACACATGGCCTACTAAGCTTCTAACTCTTCGTTCAACTCCCTAATTCTCTAATATCGATTTTCAGCTTCCAACTCGAGAAAATTCACCATATAAAGACATCTAGCAAATTGGAACACTGAAAAAAAATCCAAATTCAAAGAAACAAGCTCGTTCGCTCCACTACGAAAAAATTTGAGTATTTATCCATCCAAAAAAAGAATTTTAAACTGTCTAGTGTCTTGTCTTTAAATTTTAGGAAATCTCTGTGAAGAATCTCAGGACACAGTGAAAAAAAAAGTATTTTTTCTTCAGAAAAAATTAGTTACGGACTTTTCCAAAATAAAAAACATGTTTCTGTAAAAATGGGAGGAGTTTGTCGCGTCTGAAAATGGCAATGGTCCGCACACTAAATGTGCGCTTTTGCCGCACAGTTTTCAGGAGAATATTTTCAAAAATTTTAAAATATTTCCTGATATTATTGGCTAAATATCCGCAAACTCGTTGATTTGGTGTGGAAAATGAAGAATATATTCCGATTTAACCAATACACTAAAATCTTTCTCTGAAACTGTTCAGATTACACATAAAACGTTATTTTTCCATTTTTTTGCCAAATTTTGTGAAACATGGAATACTCTTTCTGTAAGGTCGTAAAATGTGCCAGTTTATGTTATGCCAGTCTCTCCCACTTCCCACGATGACTTCTTTTTACCTGTTAGTCTTATTTACACTCATCTGGAACAAAAAAACAAAAAAAAAAGTCATTTTTGAATTTCGCGCAATTGTGTGCAAACACCGTCTTAAAAAACCGCGGTAAAAAAAGATACTTTTTTTTGCCTGTGAGGAATCTCTGTGAAGATTGTGAAATATTTTAAATGAAGTTTAGTAAAATTTCCAACATACCTCAATGAATCTTACAAGAGACAGAAAAAGAGCCTAACTACATTGTAGTGAAGTATGATTTAAAAACCTAAAACTATTATTGTTTCGAGTAGGGCTGTAAAATCGTGTATTCGGGTGCCCCGTTTACACGCCAGTTTGTTTGATGTTTTACTATTTTCATTTATTTTCTTGTTTGTTTGTTGTAAATGTATATACTTATTTATGAGGTGTTAAATATGGCACCTTTTTTGTAGTTTCTCAAAAAATAAAAAATAATGTAATGCGATGTGCAAAGCTGAAAAAAATGCAAAAAATCACGAATAAAAATCGTTTAAAGTTCAAGTCCAACTCTCTCTGTTTCACACACTATTTCGAGAGTACTGTCAAAGGTCTCGACGCGAAGGAACGAAATAGTGTGTGAAACAGAGAGGGTGCTTTGAACGTTTTTTCTCGTTTTTTCCAGCTTTGAACATCGCAAAACACGAGACGCTTGAATTTAAAAATCCTTTAAAAAATATATCACGTGACATTTTATTATTTCAATCCGTGAGTTTTGCAATTCTTCATTTTTTCGTAAAAAAATATATAGATATTCTCTGAAAGTACTGAAATTTTTGATTTATCTAGCTTTTTAGGAAAGAAAAATCACCTTATAGTCTAACACAATACCTATTACAAAAAAAATCTAGTTTTTTTTCAATGTAAACTTCAAGGTTCAAAATGTACTGACAATCAGTGTCCAAAAATCTATTGCCTGATATCGCCCTAATTTTCGTTCACTGCGTTATTCCAACATTCTGAGCAACAACTATTCAATCATAGTTTGCATCGAAAAACTGGAAGAGCAAGGACAATCTTTAATATTTTTTCCGGTTTCAAGTTCTCACGATATATCGAAACAACCGATGTCCCCATTGTGTTAAGAGCTAAATTTTGTTGAGAATGAAGAACGAACAGGCAACAAATGAGTTCTTGAATCCACGGGCTCTTGATCATGCTCAATCTTCCATATAAAGCGGGCCGTTTCTTTAATTGAGAGCTCTCGTAATGGCCAAAAGCACAACTCTGACTCCAATATTTGACAAAAATTCTGAGCTCCTGAACACAATCCCTGCGCCATCAACGCTGACGTATTTTGCCGAATTGTAGCCTCATCTGAGACTTCGGTATATATTTGTGGTTTCAATCCACGTAACTTCTATACAAACTATTACATTTTAACATTTTTTTTTATTTCTCCAAATTGGCATTTAGTTACTTACTTACTTAAAAACTGAAAAATAGAAGCTTAGAATAGGACAGGGATAGAAGAAGAAGAGGGGGAATAATAATGATAATAATAAAAAGAATTTAAAATAATGTCATGTTACAATCGAAAAACGGGGAAAACTTTGGCGCATTCAAATCTTGTAGCACATGATGAAGCATTTGTTGGCTGGAAGTTGAGTTGGATGGTTTTCGGGCGCGACAGATCTGAATCCGACGTAGCGGAGAGTGCGCGGGAAACCTTCGGTCAACGACAAATCGGGCTTTTCGAAGACGGCGAGCACGCGCGCGACTTCCAATTTGTCTTCGGCGAATTCCAACAGGTCGACAAACTTCTCTTTCGACAAACCCAACACTTGTTGATTTACAGGGATGAAAATGGCCAATGTTTCGTTGTCGATCATACCACAACGCCAATTTGGAGAAACAGCAGAGAGTCTTTGAGAGGTCTGAAAAAGGAATGGAGTTCTTTTGCGGAATATGGAGCTATATTTGAATCAAAACATTACTTATTGCTAAAAACGAAGATTTTTAGAATTTACCGACTAAAAAAAAGTTCAATGGGAATTTTTAACGTTAGGTATCAATTTTTCTCAGTTAAATTTTAATATATTTTTATATAAATTGAGTTCTTTTGACCCATGGAACACATTTTTAACCAAGTAGACTTAAAATTTATCAATAGAAGAAATGTTATTGACTATTTCTTGGGCTCTTTCCGAGAGTTTGGACGTTTACTGCCTGCATTGAACAAGGGTTTTCTATTGTTTCCTTTGTTGTCTATTGATAAAATCTTTTGTAACTAAACAAAACACAAAGGAATTGTTTACTAAACTTTTACTTCTAGAAGTATACTATTCAAAATCGATTTTTTCGAGCGCGAACGGGTCAACCAAGAACCGAAAAACGTAATTTTAGGTATTTTTTTTAATTGAAAAAAAAACTAAAAAATGTTAACTATATCAGAGTATATTTTTTTTAATCCATAAATTCAAAAATGTCTCCTCACCTCATTTACGAATTTGGTGACTGGAGGGGCGTCAAAAACACCATCCGGCTTCTCCGGGCTCGGCGGACGACGAGTTGATGGCAACGGTGGCGTTGGTGGTGTTACCGTTTTTATTACTTAATTGATTATTAACCATAAACATTAAATTCGACATTGTTGCACGTTTCTCGGGTGAAAGGACGGGTGTAAGCTGTAAAATAAATCTTTGTTTTTTTTTACAAGAAAAGGAACAAAACGAGGAGAAAAACAAGAAAGGAAACGTTCTCACATGAGCGAAAAGCCTGTGAAATAACACACATGTTGTTTATGTCCAAAAGCCCCGCCTATTATAAAAATGGGTGGAGCTTGAAAATATCAGAACTTTTATCTTTTCTTATAATAGGGTATTCCAGACATCGGAAAATACTCATTTGAAGAGAGGATGATGTATTTAAAAGAAAACGAGCAGAATTGTATTTTGTTGGGATAATTCTCATGGGTAATCATATTGATCATCGATGTCTTATACTGAAAACAGATTGGACAATTATATGGAAAATGGAGGTGGATTATTTTCATTTTGAACAAAAGAGTAATTGTAAAAAAAAAGTGGAATGATGATGAAAATGGTGATAAGAATTGTACTTTATACTAAAACTTGGGAGTTTTGCAGAAGGAAAAACGAAGAGTTACTTTGTTTCGAAGTTGAACACGAACAGTGTTGAAAAGCTACCATGAAGATACTGTTCATAAAAGTGTTCAAGAACCAGACTTCAGACTCTATAAAGTCATCACAAATTTCATCTTCATATTTATAAAACTCTTGCAACGGTGAACTTATTCTGTTCAAATTTATGAAATTCCTTGTCTCAAGGGTTCTACATATTTTGACTACGCCATTGGATTTCTGATTCATGAATTCTGCCGATTCAGACCTAATTTAGAATTTATAAAATTTATCCTACTACTGAAACATAGAAAAACTAACAGAAAAAAATTCCATTCAATTTTGAATCATAACTTGAGTTTCTGCTATCCGGGAATAGTTCCGTTCAAAATAGAGCCGAAACCTGATCGATAATACGTGATCGATAATACGTGGGGTCGATAATACGCAACACTATGAAGACAAACTGACTCTACAGACCTGTGATTATGATTTCAAGCCATATTATCATAAACAGTATATGAAACTAGTATCAAAAATCCCCATAAATTTTAAGAACAAATTCAATTTCAGCTTTTGACGTAACAAAATTTGAGCTTCTGACAAAAGGGTGGGATTAAGTCTTGGAGAAAATCAATTTCTGACTCACAAATTATGTGCTCTGACTGTTGATGACTTGGAAATAAGAAATGCGTATAAGAAGCCAAATAAGATTTTGTTTTAAAAAAAACTCCCACAACACATAGAAGGAAATGAAAACAACGAAGAACAAAGATTGTACAATATATCACGTGAGAATCAACCAGACAAGCAAACAATCTTCTTATATACGTACAAAATCAAATCATGTGAGCATATGTGCCGTTGCGAAACATTTCGAAAACTATATTAAAAATGACGTGACGAAACAACTCCAGGTGCTACAATATTTTACATCTGTGACAATAAAAATTCGAGTTTTTTTTTCGTCAACAGGAAATGAATCATTTGAAAAGGATGGAGATGGAGAAAGAAAATCAAAAATCTTGTTGATTTCTGAATCCAGAAAGGATTTAACTAATGGAATTCTGGAGAGAGAACAAATCGAATTTACTCAGAGCAAGTTTCAAGAGAAAGACTAAAAGTGACAAGAATGCACATTGTGCCTCTTCTCTTATCACCCCATATAAATTGTCTCATGTCATTGAAAGAAAGAAACGAGGAAAGGGCTCTTTAAGATAAGAACTGTAAAGAGTTCAAACAAGTGATCTCTTATCAATAGAGCAAAAAGTGAATTAGCTCTTTATTGTTGATTGTTGAAAATAAGCCGCGTTTGCAAGAATTACAGATTATTTTCCTTTTCCTGAAGGCGAAAAATCGTTGTATTTTGTTCATGGAAAAACCATTCGATATTACAACAATATGACAGACTTGAAGATATGAAATTGTATTACAAAAATGTGAGAATAGAGAGGGATGATTAATACTTTATTTTTTTCAATAAACGATTTTGAGAAGAAAAATTGGAAACCTAAGGATATGAATTGACTGGTCAATTCATACAGTAAGACTAAGGTCTCATTTTCTTCATTCATGTATCGGAAGATATGTCTTTTTTTTAACGTAAAATGAAATTTGGTCAATTTTTATCACCGATATTCAAATCGATCTCTGCAAGTCCGATGATTAAAATTTCAGATGAATACGCCGTCATTAAATTAAAAATTACTGTTTGAAGAATTACAAAAAAGGGAAACTATAAAACGTTCCTATTAACTTAATCTTATATTTGAAAACATTATTTAATCGCTTAAGGCCTAGTTTCTCATTTGGAACGGGCTCAGGACTTCTGGGCGTATAATAAAACTCATACTTGAGCCTTTAAGACCATAGGAAGACGATTGGAGCCATTCATCTGAAAATTAAATTAAAAAAAACTGAAAGAAATCTCAATTCCAATCGCCACTTTAGTGAATACCTAGAAAGTCACAATCAATGTCTGAAAAACAGGCGTAGAATGTCCCTTTTCTACCTACATAGGTTCTCTTGCATTAAACAGGTAGAAAAAAAATTCTGAAAATTTCCGCAGCAAACAAACCTGTCAGAAAAGGACAATAACAATGTAAGTAACTTTGTAACTTATAATAAAAAACTTTTATAAAAATCGATAACGGATAATTATCTGTTTCACTAATCACATAAATTTGTCAAACAGGAAAATTGACCGTTCGGTTCTCTTTTCTGGAAATTTTTAATAATAAAAATAGAACTATTTGAGACCTATTTGTTTAGACTGACAGGACTCGGATCATTGAGATCAATAATTTGATAATTACAACAAAAAAATTGGAATTTCAAAAATTTCCACTATTTGAACCATAAACGTCCTGAGGAACTCCAGAAACTTAAAGATCCTAAAATATTTCACTTTTCTACCTACCTATAGGTTCCCATACATGAATCACCCTTTCGTGTTCAATAGAGCGAACATTCTTAACTAACTGAAAAACGTATCACAAGTTAAAACAAACGTTTTGCAAATTTCCGCATCGAAAAACCTGTCAGTAAAGAACAACAACAATCGAATTAACTCCATGATACCATCAGATGACGAAGCGAAGAACGATGAAAAAAACATGATGTTCGACCAACAGTCATTTCATGCATAAAATACATCACATTTCGAAATATTCAATACTCCAATCAATAAATGAAGAAAGGGGCCTTCCACTATTGATAAGTCAAGCACGAGTCAAAAAGTAGAGAAAACAACTGATAACAGCAATAGACAACTAGGAAAACGTCCAATTTTATAGAGAAATCAAGCAAAAACAGAAACGAAAACGTCTCATTCCTCTGCGTCTCTCTCCTACTCTCTTCTTCTCACATGCTATTTCGCATCAAGATATTGATCGCATTGTGAAGAGACGCAGAGAAACATATGACCGTCAGACGAAAAAAAAAGCATTTCTTCAAAGATTTCGGAAAAGCGCAAACAACTTTCTTGAACCAAGGGTCACAATTTGTTTTTCACAAAACCACATGTTTTTTCTTGAAAATCTTCTCAAAAACATGTTAGAAAATATAACCAAATGGTGATTCCAACCGAAAAAAAACATGTAACAATCAACATAATTAAACATTAAAGTTTATTTCCTTGAAATCAGTTTGAAAAAAGTACCATAGACATTAAACATAAAGAGTAACATCAGGAAATATTTACAAAAGGCAGGATTAGGTGACAAGAACAAAAAAAAAGAAATACAAGATCGGAAATTTTCAAATAGTGATCATAATTCCGAAAGAAGAGAAGAACATATTTTAGAGTAGAAAATCATATTTCCCGTATTTATTTTGGAAGAACAACGTGCCGTGATTTACTCGTTATAGTTCCATTGATCCCGCTCGGTTCCTTCTTGACAATGATTTAACAGAATTTTTCGACGATGCTCTACATAACGATACTTGTCTTGGACCTGGAATAAGAAAATTATATAATAGAATAAGAAACACTACTTTCATAATTCAGAAAATGTGATCGTTTTCGATAAAAAAGTCTTGAAACAGTAATGTATTTTCGCAACGAATATTTTTGAATCAACAAATTGACAATTCAGTAGATTTTTATACTGAGCTCGCAAAATGGAGTTTATGATAAATTTTAAGACACTTTGCTCACTTTGAAGTATCAATGTTTCCTTTTTATTACATTCTCAACACAAAATGTAACAGTTTTAAAAATTCGTCATAGTAAATATATTTTTAGACGACTATACTTTAAAAATTATGTCGTGTGACTAAAGTGTCTAACCTTTAAAAAAAACATAATCAGAAGGTTTGGACACTTTTTAAAACATCAAATTTGAGATCATCCACAAATGACTAACCTTCTGCTTCAACATAACCAAATTCTCATTCTCAAGTTCTCGTTCCAATATCTCGGACAATTTCTCCGTCTCCATTTCCAAGTCTTTTTGATTATCTTCAAAGATTTGTGAGTTGTTATCTTTTTTGAGATAATAGGCAAAAGCATAGGTGAACATCAGAGTGCGACGACACTCCGAGAGTACGTCGACAGCTTTGCGCAAAAATTGAACCTCGATCCAGGACATTGAACGCTGTTGCATTTGTTCCATTTTCGACTTCACCGTTGCGTAAAGCTGCAAAACAAAACTGTATTGAGGATTTTCTGGGAAAAGCTTAAGAAATCCGGATCAGAATGACGAAAAAAAATTCCCTTGCTCGCAAGAAAGTCCCACAAAAATCAGGGAAAACGCTTTCAACTTCCGGGACCAGTTTCTTCAAATCGAGAGTTTAAGATTTACCTTTCCCTCCAATCTCAAACTTTGCTGATGTCCCATATAACGATTATAATAGAACAAGTATCTTTGCAAGTTGGCTCTTGACAATTCTTGCGCATCTCTCGCCTGTTTCGCCGCCGAATCATCGAATCGATTGCAGCTATACCAGCTACTACCGTGTGGTTCCCATGGCCCTAAACACAACCAACAAAATTCGAACTTGCAGGTCTGACTTTTGCAGGTCATGTGATTACAACCACCGTCCTTTTCGATAGTAACTTGGCATTTTGGGCACTCTTTCGTGTTGGCATTAATCCAATTGCTCGTTTCACTATCATCCGAGCACTTTTTGAGCCACAATTTCAGTAGGCGACAATTCACCGGCTCGTGCCAATCATTACCACAGGCGAAGCAGAATTGTTTTGAGCATGAGCAAATGACGAGTCGAGGTTCGCAATGTGGCACTTTCATGGCTTTTCCGCAATCCACACCGGGGCACCAACAAAGGAGGCGATTCGTCTCGATATAACTCGACACCACCAGACGACGATAGGCGGCACGTGTTGGCTCATCTTTTATATATGTCATAACCTTCTCATCTTCAATCAACAATTTACATCCTGCCATACATTCAATTTCGCTAGTACAATCATTAGTGATTTTCGTGTGTAGATACGACGTCCAACAACTCGCACAAGCTCGATGATTACACGCCAACCCGGATAGTTCACAAACCACACAACAAATGTCGCATTCGGCCGGGTTGGGTAGATTCGAAGAGGAGCACGATTCGCTTGGAATGACTTGAGCATCCCGAAGGAACGTATTTGTATCCGGATGCTCATAGAATCTAAATAAAAAGCATATTGATACAGGTGAAATACTAGGTTCCAATTCCTCACCTCTCAAGTAGACTCTCCTTGTTCCATTTATACTTATGTAATAATATCCTACACTGTCCTGATGGTACTTGCAAAACATTCACTACATCGGCAATCGTCGCCTTCATTTCCTTTTCGAGCATTTCGGGTGTCATAACAGTGAAATCATTATCAGATTCTTTGCAATCCGAACTATTTTGATCGTTAGTTTCTAATGCGATTCCATCATCATCGCTCATACACTGAAAAAAAAACATGAAGGTTATGGCGGGAAGGTATTGATTAATTACAGTCTTTACTCTTATATTGAAGAGGTTAATTATCGATTGAAACAAGAGATCTCAAAATTCAAAACATTTTCTGACGTAATATTTTAATGTTTTCATATGCAATTATAAATCAAAACGCGATGACGTTTTCTGTTCATTTGACGGATGGAACAAAGAACAATAAAAAATTTCGTTAAATTATTATCAAATTGAAAATAGATGAGAAAAATTAAATAAAGAATTGAGAGACGTGAAAATGAAATGCTAAAGGTTTCATGTCGTCAATTGCGTCGCGGTCTGTCACGGGCCGAATTTAAACGTTTTTTTATTATTATTTTTTTGATTTCTTCAGTTTTTTAGCATTTCTCGTTTTTTTTCTATTATTTCTTCAGTTTTTTAGCAAAAGACTATATGAAAAAAAATAATTAAAAAAAAACGTTTAAATGCGGCACGTGACTGACCGCAACGCACTGGAAGACATGAAATCTTTAGCATTTCATTTCCACGTCTCTTAATTCTTTATTTAATTTTTCTCATCTATTTTCAATTTGATAATAATTATTTTTCATAAATTTTCTACCACGCAAAGCTGAATTATTTATTTGAAGGCGTCTTTAATTCATCAAAATTTCACTCTGAATTCACTCGGTTTTTCAGAAAATTGTGATCAAAGTTTGTAGTTTTGTCCAAACATTCATGTGTTGCGCAATATTTCTCGACCCGAAGAACAATTCTTTCTTCTTTAAATTAAATTGGAGACACTTTTTTCAGATAATTTTACCAAAGGATTTTTGGTTTCGAAATTTTGTCGAATCAATTATAACTGAAAATTTTTCGAAACTTACCGAGGTGGTCGTCATTTCCAAATTGGTGCTAATTCGAAAATGATTGATTTTCTGATTTTTCTCGAATCTTAGACACGTTTCACGTTACACGTGAATAATATTTTATTCTAAGCAATGATTATTTAATTTTTATCAAACTACAAACCTCTTCACCCGAATCTTCCTCGGCATCGCTATCCGTATCAGTCATGTTGAGCTCATCTCCACTCATCCTGAAAAACCCCAAATTTCGAATCAATCAATAACGAAAAATCGCCAAACAAGAAAAAAAAACGCGAGACAAAAACAAAAAATGCACCAATTCGACCGGAGATTTCTGTTTTTTATCCATGGAGCGCGTTTCCAACGTCATATGACAACATCGGTTGGGAAAATTAGGGTTGTAAAACGGGTGTGACGGGTGACCCGTCCTCCTTTTTTTGTTTGACACCCGCCACACCCGGCACCTGCCACACCCGGCACCCGCCACACCCGGCAC